>JAQIVE010000861.1:0-30513 GCA_034698285.1 Sminthurinus bimaculatus | reverse complement strand
CAGCTTAGTGGTATATGCACGCGCATCGAAATGCTTACTGATGGGCCGGGTGTCGCACTATTCGAGAATATACGGTATATGTACAATGTACATAGAATACACTGGCATGTACATAGAAGAAGTCCTTTGGATTTGACATTCGTTGCCAAAAAAATGGCGATCAACTAGTCATCTACTAGTAATAGTCTTTTATTATATCAACCAATGGCAATGTAAGATAAAAAAATAGGCGGCAAGGATCAAATGTTAAGTAAGAAGTGATGAGTGAGTAGCTTCAAAACGTATTTTTTGTATTCCCACTCAGAACTCTAGACAAAAAAGAGGACTGGACTGACTCAAGGTCGCCGAGTAAAGTTGGATTTAGATGAGATGAAAAAAGAACTTTTTGTCCAGACCAATGTTGTCGAGCATGTAGAAGAATTGGTCGTTGCTCCTCTGAAGGTAGGCGAGGCGGAGGTTCCGGGTCCTCTCGGCTGACTTGCGTCGATCCTTGTACATGCGTGCCATGGTCACCATCTTGATTCGGCCATCTTGGTTCTCGTCCTCCAACGCCTGCTTCCTCAGGAGAAGAGCCTCGTACTCTGCCTCCAGCTCAGCCTCTGTGTCTCTGACCTGGCCAAACTTCCTCTGACCGAAATCCTTGGCCGCCTCCACCAAAGCCATGTACGTCTTTAGGGTGAGCATCATCTCCTCCCGGATTTTCAAAAGAAGGAGACCTATAAAAGGAAGGAGGCCCGTAATACTTATGTACTGAATGACTTGGTTCGTTACTTACGTACGTGAAAACACTCACCTCGCTCAGCACAGTTGACAGTCACCTCCCGAATTATCTCGTCTAGGTCACCCCATGAAAGAATACCATAGTACAGTGTAGTATTATCGTAATTTTTAAAGTCATCAATACTTATAGAACATTAACTGAACGAGGGGTGCAGGGATTTTAACTCCTATTTCAATTAATTATGTTGTACCAAAGCACTGGAAAAAGAGATGCTGACGAATGGGACAGATGCCGTTAGGTCGGGCGTGGGAACGGATTAAGCGCTAAAAAAAGAAAGACAAAATTGTGTGACTTCAATTTTAAATCATGCAACATCATGAACAAAAACATAATTCAATACAATTCTATGTATTACTTCTACAATAACAACGTACCCAAGGGCCATGGCGGCTAAACGTTCTGTCAATAACATACAACATATTATGATGTCGTAAATAGCATAAATTATAAATAGTTATTCATTTAACCGCCAGCCGCCATGCCAAGGGCTGACTTTCGTCATTCTTACATGCGAGTACTTTGATCGGACCAATTCCTTGTTTACATGTAATCAGTACGTATAAGGTAATTAGAACTTCTTCAATTCAATGTTTTACTTGGAGCTCATCCGCCAGACGGGTCACGTCCTCCCTTTTGGCGGGAAGTGGGGACACCTTTTGAAGCCATTTCCGATCCCCCTCCATCCATTCCCTTGGAGGGAACATTATGTTGAGGATCTCTGAAGTCTCCTCCGTGCTCACGTCCATATCCTCAATGGTGATGGGGGGACCCAAAAGTCCCGGGATTTTGGGCCGACTCGGAAAGCCTGGCTCCACTTTATACCCTACATAACCGCCTCGTGGGAAGGGAACTCTGCCCAAATCATTGTACTTTGTGAGGAGCGTAGGTCGCGACCACTTGACCATTGTAACCAGCTGGGGAAACTCTTCCCCGTCATCCACACAGTCGATCGGCAACTTTTTCATTCTTCTCTTCCCTTCTCTGCCGACCTTGGGCTCAACTGACAGAATGTCACACATTTTTGTGACCTTATTCGATTAAGGAGCCTTGAGTTTCGAGTCCAAACGAAAGAATAGGTATTCATTTATTGTGGAATCTTTCGTCACTTCATTTCACATTTCGTATTTCGTATTGCACATTGCACAGTGGGTCATTTCCGAGTCCCTGTTCCATAATCGAATTATGGAACCACAAGTCCAACGAAAGTCTCAGAAATTATGAGAAAGTATCGGAAATTCATTGGAGAAGTTTGCTCAAAATCAATAAGAAAAGGAAAGAAATAAATAATTTCCCACGCGACGAATGTCATTTGGCAAAAAAAATCTTACAATCAGTCTGGTTTAGTAACAACAGAAAAAGGTCCTCTTTGATCCATATTTCAAGAGCATAGAAAACTCATCAAAACCACCAAATTAGGACTTCTTTTGATGTAGAATTGAACTATTGCGTAGAAAGAAAAATTATCGGACCCAAAAACCTATTTAAGCCATGGATCCGTAATTTTTGGTGCTTATTCACAAAATACTTGTATGAACCGAAATGCAAAGTTTTTGGGTCCGATAATTTTTCTTTTGACACAATCTTTCAATTCTACATCGAAAGAAGTCCTATTTTGGTGGTTTTGTAGAGTTTTCTATACTCGTGAAATATGTACCAAGGAGGACCCTTTTTTGTTGCTACTAAGCCAGACTGATTGTAAGATTTTTTTACCAAATGACATTCGTCGCGTGGGAAATTATTTATTTCTTTCCTTTCCTTATTGATTTTGAGCAAACTTCTCCAATGAATTTCCGATACTTTCTCATAATTTCTGAGACTTTCGTTGGACTTATGGAACAGGGACTCGGAAATGACCCACACCGTGCATTTTAGAAATATCATTAACAAAATGTCTGATTTGGAAACGGTGACGAAATATCGAGTGACGAAATGATTAGTGACAAAGGACTACAATACCGCCACCCTCGCTTCTTTTTCTTTCGCATTTTTGGCAGTACAGAGCGCAGAGTTCAGTAGCATCTATTGCTATTGGAGTTGAGTCCATCACCGGCACCGTCCACCATATTGCCATGCAAGAGCTAGAGATAATTTCATGAATTCCATCGACAATTCTTCGTCCTCTACAAGTCAGATAATTTCGTGCCTTCGAGTCAGTATTACCTCCGAGTGGGCGGGGTGTCATAAACCTCAAGTGGCTCTATTTGATGGGTCATAGACTTGGTTATCTATTCAACTAGTATTTTGAATGTAGACGGAAAGAAAATTCTGAAAAAATGGTTGTAATCAAGCTAAATCGAAACGAGTCCGTACTGCAAGGAACAAACGTGGGTAAACTGAAAGAATTTCAACGGAAGCAACTTTTCACAGACGTCATCCTTCTCTGCGAAGACGAATTATATCATGCCCACAAAATTGTCATCACAGCTGCTGCTAACAATAACTCTAGAATGAAGCTATTGGTATAAAAATTTGCGTACAACTGTTTCAAAATGCTTCAAAATGTTTCAAAAGTTTAATGCACCGACATATTTCTCCTTCATATTTTAACATGTCCTTCCATTGAAATTCCTGTGCAGTTCACCAATCTTATGAGCTATTCAACGGTGCTGATGACCGGAGTAAAACCACAAGACGTAGAAAACCTGATTTTCTTTCTGTACTCGGCTGAAGTTTCGATTCCAAGTAGCCAAGTCAAGGGGTTTTTGAAGGCTGCTCACATACTCCGTGTTGATCGAATTGAACCCAATCCAGAAATCGAAATTCCATCGGATATGATTTTTAAAGCCCCTGAAAATCAAGTTTTGACGCCTTTACATGTACATAGAAAAATATTAGCAAACTTTATTAAAAAAATTACAGCAAGTTCATAATAGTTTCTGTTGCAAGTTCAATGCTATTATGTATTATGCTATCATGAAACGTTATTTTCATCAGCAGTAATTACGTAAACGTCATTTGTCCTTCAATTAATGTACATTTTGGTTTTAGAATATAAACAATGGAAATTCGATCAATGTCGTGTCTCATCGCCGTCAGACTGGACTTGGAACAGCAAATGTCGTATCTTTGAGTGAGACGGATCAAGAGAACAGGTATTATGATGTGGCTAGAGACATTAGTTTGTCTCAACACCGAAATCAGTCCATACAAAGTTCCTTCCGATCCCACACGAGCAACGCATTGAACGCAAGAATTGCAGGAAATTTCGGACATTCTCACCAGCAAATTGGTCGCAGGCAACGGTCATCTTTTTCTAAACAGCGAAGTTCCACTTGCTCCTCCTCCTCCTCCAGTTCAAAACACCCTCCAGAGAAATTCCGTGAAGAAGTCTTTGACAATGAGTATTTCATCAATTCCATTGTTTCGCCTTACAATAAAGATGGACAAAGTCAAAGTGAAGACGTGCTTGCTCGTGGCAAAAATATGATAAATTCTTTGAACAGTCCAGAGGACACTCCAACTCCCGTGCGAGGAGCAACAGAGGACTCGTGGAGATTTTTCCATATGACTGGTAGTGATGTAACAATTACGGAAGGAGATGATAGTCGAAATGAAAGAAACGAAGCCTGTAGTTCAAAGAGTTTAGTTCCAATTTCAGGACGCCATCCACTCGGCGTCTCATCCAAAACTTCATCAGTACATCCTTTGACACTGTCTCATCCCAAAACATCAACCCCATCTAAAGACGCAGGAGAACATCGAAGACATTTATTCTTCTCCCCTCCGCCAAATAATAGTGAGGACAATCATAATAATTACACCAGTGATGACTATCCGTCGGATATGAGTGATGAAGGTGGGTGTCGGCATCATCAAACCAACAGCAACTTGGATTCTTTGACTGAAAAACAAGGAAAAAATTGTGTTGGGGATTCTTTACGTAAACTGGCCTCTGGTCTGAAAGTTGGAATCGAAAAAAGAAGCGAGATGCCTCAACAGCAAGAGAAGATGAGTAGAATGAAACAAATTCTCAGACTAGAAGACAAAAATGAAGCCAACAGCAACGAACATCAACATTTTCCCTCTACTCCTAAAAAATCCAAAGTGGCCGCAAACTGTAAGGAAAATCGACATGTAATACGTTTTGGAAAAGAAATCAAGATTATTCTACGAGATTTTCGAAAAATGCCATTCGAAAATAATGTAATTGGACTTAAAATAAACTACAATCCGGGTGAGAAATTATGACCTAAATATAACTAAATATGTAAATTGGAAGTATGCTTGATATAATATGAGGCTGCTTAACAGTTCAGTTCAGTTCCACTTTCAAAACTGAACTAAACAAAACAAGTGCTAAGAAGCCCTATATTTTGCTAACGGTAGAATGTAAAATATTTGGATAAGTTTTAAGTCATTTTGTAAAATATATGAACAGCTGAGAATGAAGAAAAGATTCGCTACGGAGCGACAGCGAAAGCGAAACGAGTAGCTAAAATTAAGAAGAATAACAATAATGATAATGGTAAGCACATGCATATTTACATAATGTTCAACTTTGTTTTTGGTGTAATTTATAGTGCGAAATTCATTTTCCTTATTTACGAGTTCCTTGAAGTGTAAAAAGACAGCTGATAATCAAACGTTATAACGTATTATTTGCATTTGTTTTGCCTTCCCGATACAGAGAGGGAGAAAGCATCTGCGAAGGGGGATGGAGAAAGTACGGAGCCAAAACGGAAAGGTGTTTATGTACTTCCTATTTACACTTATTTACTTCAATATTTCATCGTTCAATAGTGTACCACTGACGCCGGTTGACATCGACTGATTGTTACAATACCAATTAAATCTAATTTTTTTATGTGATGCAGTTTTAAGAACCAGAAAACCACGAGTTCGTGAACTAAAACGTAACTCTAGCACTCAAAGTATGCAACCTAGAAAAAGGGGAAGACCTGCTCGCGCCCTTAAAGAAAAACACAATGTGAACGAAAAAAATTCTAAGAATGCAGAACAAGAAAGTAAGCAAAAAGTTGACAAAACTTAATATGGACAATAATATATTGATATTATGCATCGTTACTGTTTTTTGCATAATACGTACTTATATAAAATATAATATATAATATACTCATTCCTTCTGTGCAGTGGAAATTTCCAACATCCGAGGGAGACTTCGAAAGAGACTCTAGTCTAGCAAGCAGTACCATAAGGTGAGAGAACTATGTATTATGGTGCATTATTATTCTCTACAAACGACAATTTTTTAAATACTTGACGTATTACATGGAATACAACTTAATTAGTATATATTATCAATTACCATGATTGCTTATTTAAATTTGTTTTCAACTGTTAGTTTAAGTGAAAAATGTATTTTATGCATTGGATGTTTTTTCCGTTATCCTGAACGTTTCATTTTCCTTTATGCTACTTGGAAGTCTTATTACTAGGAAAGAATGCTTGTTTTAAAAATATTTTAGAACTGAGCATACAATGTATTTTACGCAAGAAATGTGAAAAATAGTTCCCTTACCGGAAATACGAAGTACATTTAATATCGACACACAATTTATTAATAATCTTTTATTTACTTATAACGTTGTAAGTTGTAAACAAGCAATGTTATTTATTATTAGGCTTTGTTTGTTTTACGCTTTTGCTTAGTTTGGTGAAAAAGGGTTGGTTGTTTCGTTACTTACATTAGAGAATAAATAATGGTTGGCTTTACAAAAGTAAAAAAAAGTACACAGTGGTCTTAGGGGCACAACCCTTTTGTCCTTAAATCCCTTTTAACAGCATAGGAGATCAACTTAAATATATAACATCATAATTTTTGTTGACTCACTGAAGCAAATTTAGACAAGCAATCCAGCTGCAAGCCTGAAAATATATAATATTATAAGTAGAGAACTATTTTTTAACACACACATTGGTGGAATTCATATAGTTTGTATTATGTTACTATTTCTAAATATAAAATATAAACAATGTGCGCATTTACATAAAAAACAAAGAACAATAAAATACAAAATGTAAATGAAATGAAAGAAAGAATTACTTACGACAAGTTTTTTTATCACTAGACGAACATAATTTTCGATTAATTTCAACTTTTAACTTTGGCATTTGAGCGAAGGCACAATACCCCGTTACTTCAGTTAAAAATGAATCCGATGAATCAGTATTTACAATGCGAAAAAATCCCGGGATGATAATTTCATTGGATTGTACATCAGGACAACTTTGATGATTAAACTCCATTCGAAATAGTTTGAGGTCTGTAAGTGGAAAATGAAAGGATGATATTTGAATTTACAATTTTTGTTTAGTGTTGTTTAGTGGTGTTTATTACAGTTACAAGAGAAATGCCAAGCAAAGTGGAAATCATCATACTACATACTTGTTTAAATTCGTCAAAAATTCAAAGAATGACATACCTTTTAGCTCTTTGATCGATGGTTGCATTTGGAGCTGCTCAAAGTTCTTGTACTCGTTAGAAAGTCGAAGCATGCGGCAGTTGGTGTCCGAAATTCCACAAAAAATAGGATCGAGGTTTTGGAATGCATAATCATCATTCACTCCAGTACAAACTATAGTCTCTAACTTTGGCCATAACGTCCATAAGGTTCGGAAAATGTTGGCATAATCCCAATCTCTACACTTTTTACTTTTACGATAAGAGCTCTCCGCCATTGTTCTTATTCTTTCTGTTTCTCTTTCCCTATGCACATTCTCAATGTACAGATGTAATATATTTGGGAACATCATGTTCATTCTTTTCAATATTCCTCGATCAACTGGTTGTTGTTTCTGACCAATTAGGTTCAATGTAGTCACAGAAGTAGAACTGTTATGAATGTCATAATTTAATGGGAAAGGTCGAGTAAGGTAATGAAAGGCGTCTGAACTCATTTGACTGTAGGAAGTAGTTACGAAGACACTTTGTAAATTTGGGAATTTTAATGAAAAATCTATGCATTGTAACTTGAAGCTGACGACGGGAGCATGATCAGATGGTGGATCATTATTCAGGTATATTTGTCTTAAAGAAGTTAAGGCTTGAAGCTCGGGAAATGTAAAGAACGATAAACTAAAAGAGTCAATTTTCAAAACTTGTAAATCTGCAGCCACAGCTTGAAAAAATACAATCATTGCATCCTTTACTTGATCGTCTGTCGTAGCGATGCTTTCGTACTCTTCACCAAGGACAATGGTGATACTTTTCATTTTTCCATAAAACTCATAAAACTGAGTACACAAGCTGAGATCATGAACAGTTTTGACACGAAAGTGTACATTATATTTGATATTTAGGAGTTGTTTCTCTTCCAACAATCTTGGAATAAGTAGTGGACTTAATTCACAAGTCAATTCTTGAAGACTAGGAGCTTTCATTAAAGATGCAATAAGTCCATCATGGACTCTATGCGACGTGTACAAGGAAAAATCAAAGTCCAATTCAAATTCTTCACAGGATGATTCGCCACTTGGAATAACCAATTTTTGAAGATTTGGAAGAACATTTGTAACTTCAATCACTGAGGACGAAGCGCTCATAATAGAAGTAGGAGGAAAGATATGTTGGACAGTTGTTATACTAGGTGGAAGACTTACTATCGCAATTTCATGTAATGCTGTTGAGTATTTAGACATTAGTTCTTGAAATAATTTCATACTGTAACAAGAAAAGTTGGATTCCTTGTTACATGAAATAGACACATGGAGGTACTTTAAGTTCAATTTATTGGGAGTAGAAAAGTCCATATTTGGAATTGCTGGACATTTGTTCATGTTACACTGTATAGAGATGCCGCTAATTGGACAAAACGATGCTTCTGAAAAGACTTGATTGAACTCAGTAAATAATCTTGAGCCTTCTTCATTGGGATGAGAGCATTTGATAGTTGCAAAGCACTTGAATTTCTCACTCAAGATTCGTCGTCCCAAAGAATACCATGATTTACTAACAAGGCCACTAGACAGTAAATCTTGAAATGACAAATTTTGCATCATCATTTTTAAAATCTATTGAAGAAAACAAATAGAATGATAAACGAATAAAGAGTAAAGAAAGCTAGATGTAATTAATCATGGGTATACAGTATACAGTATACAATGTTTACAAAAATATGTTCAATTAGTTGTGGACAAAACAAAACGAATCGTGAATTATTCTTAGCTTACCAAGTGATTTGAAAAAACCTTTGTCATAACTGTCTTTAGCTTAACCTCCTTTGTGTCGTCAATGCCACACGTATTTGCAGAGATTTCAGAACATTTGATAAGTTGTTCAGTCTGTTGGAGAAAAGACTGACATTAAATTACCTTTTGCAAATATATCCAAAAACGCAAAAGTTGTGTGCACATTAAATGTCATTTATCATGAACTTGATAGTCTCACCTTTACACTGACATGATGAACCATGGTAGGCTGTTGAGCTAGACCGTTTGTGGCTTGTGCCCTAGGTTCATAATGATTGCCTTCCTCAAATCCCCTGGATCTCTCCTTTGACATCTAAATGTATGGGACATAAGACACATGCACGTCCATTCAACATTTAATATTAGCTTAGAGACTTGGAGTATTTGTAAAAGTATCATAGCCATAAAAGTATCAAGTGTATTTAAAATTTAAATCTATTTTACTACATAAACATAATCTATTTACAATATAAATTATAAATAGATTATGTGTGTAGTATAATAGATTTAAAATATGCCAAGTATCTTCACTGTCAAGTATTAATTTTTACCTTTAGGTTGACTAGCTCCTCCGTTAATAAACCTTTTCCGGACTCGGAACCGACTGTGTCTCCAGTCTCCTTTTGGTATTCTACTGACCCGGTAACACATTGAGCTGGTGTTGTCGCGAAATCCATTTTTAGGTTGTATTTAAACTATGAACCTTATGTTCAATATCAAAATCACAAGTACAATTTCATTTGGTATTTAATTGTCATTGTGTACTTATTTGAGTTTAACTTATAATTATCTCATGTCTTTGATCTTGTCACAAGATTTTTGTGTCCACAAAGATATCAGACAAATATTTTTGGTCTCTTTCTGGTGCTTTTTACAAAAAAGGAAGCAATTTGGTGCGAAATCGTTCACTTCAAAGTTTAAGTTCTTGAGCGGTAAATAACTTTCAGGTTGCAGGAAATATTTTTGTGAAAATTAAAAGTTTTAATCTCAATTAAAAATGACTGCACCAATTGAAAATGAAGAAATTGACGAGAAACCAAGAACATTATTCGTCGGTAATATTCCATCAACAGCAAGTAAACGTGAATTAGAAGTCCTGTTTGGTGATGTTGGTCCATTAAAACGATGTTACTTGCAGTATCCAAGAAAAGGTAAAGCACGTGCTTCTGGCCTTTGCATTGTAAATTACGCTTACATACTTGTTTTATACCATATTTAACATTTAAGGCATAATTATTGATAAATTATTTTGGGTTAGGATTTTATTTATTTCTAAGTTACTTACTTTGAATACTGTTAGGTGAAGGGGTCAAGCAACAAGAACCATTAGTTGCGTATGTTACTTATGCACTCACAGAAGATGCAACTACCGCTGTAGAGAAATTCTCTAACCATAAAATTGGAAAAAATAAAATAAACATCAAATTGATTAAATCAAGAAGTGATCAATATAGAGAACCAAGATCGTTAGGAAAGGGAGGAAGACCTCGGGGAATTTCTAGTACTTCTGCTAATTTAGAACCACTACCAGAAAAACCTAAAGTCCCAAGACCAAAGCCTATCAATAAAAAGCCTCGTTTGATAGTCCGTAATTTGTCTTTCAATGTAAGTAATATTTGGGATATTGAAAATTTGTTATCAAACTTTTTACCTACTGTATACTTCAATTCTTAATATATTCAACATTATCACGAATTAATGAAAGTATTACAAAGTGTTGTTTATGCTTATTTTTATGTTATTTTTTCGGTATTGTAGGCTACAAAGGAATCAATTAAAGAACACTTTACAAGTTGTGGTAACATAACCGAAATTAATATTTTGAAGAAGCCGAACGGAAAGCTAGTTGGATGTGCGTTTGTACAGTTTGGTACGGTTTTTGAAGCTGCTAAAGCTATTAAAACACTGAATTTGCAACCGTTTTTAGGTAATTTTTGCGAAACTAAAACAATAAGATATTTAATGTCCTTTACTGTCTATAATGTCTATGCATATCAAATCTCAAAAATATGTATCGTGAAAATTGTTTATAAAAGGTCTATAATTTATATCATACGTATACATAGATCGCCCCATTGCTATCGATTGGGCTGTGCCAAAGGACAAATTTCAATCCGCGTCCGGCACGGATAACACAAATACAGAAGTTAAGGATGAACCGGAAGATGATGTAATTCCATTAAAAACAAAAATTAAAGATGAAGAAGAAGAAGATAACAGGACAAAAAAGCAGACTAAAAAAGATAAAAAGAAACCTAAAAGGGAGACAGATGATTCAGATGAGAAAGTTTTATTGCAATTTTATATTTTATTTGATTTAAATTTTATTCCATGCTCTAAATGAAAATGATGTTAAGCATACGATTCGTCAAACTCTCCACAAGTGAGGTTCAAACCGAACGGACAAAAAAGATTACTTACAAGTAACTGTTTGTGGATTTTCGTCACAAATACTTGAAAGCATTTAAAAAAAGACTTCTTGCTAATTGGGAGAAGTCATTATGCTAAAAGCAACGCGCATTTTTACATTTTTGAACTAATTGGAGTTTCTATTTTTTGTGTTGTGAAAATGCTGCATTGACGTCCTCTATACATCATATATTATAGGATTTCAGATTTTTGCAACACTGTAATTTTATGTAATCGGTTTCTTCTTAAGACAATTTGAACTATTCCTTGGGGAGTTTGGCATATGTCTCATGTACAAGTTATGTGTGCAAAATCATAGCAGAACATAAAATTAAAAACGAAAGTTGAGCAAGTTGACTTTTGATTGGTTCATCTAGTGATTACGATAACGCTGATGATGATGATGACGAGGACGATGACGAAGACGATGATGAGGAAGCAAAATTTAAACCTCAAAAAAGAATTACAAACGATGCTGATGAAGGAAAAACTTTATTCATTCGGAATTTAAATTTTGATACAACAGAAACTGAATTGAAAGAGTTTTTTGAAAAATTTGGACCTCTTCATTATGCCTTAGTTTGTAAAGATCCTCTTACAGAACATCCGAAAGGCACTGCCTTTGTTAAATTTAAGGTATGTATTCGTTAAAGCATTACAATCGTCTGTTTTAAATTTAAATCATACATATAATACCATATGGGCGAGAAATAGAAGCTTACAGTTAGTTAGCATTCATAATAACTACGAGGCTCATATTATGATGAATGTTACTTGCCTGTATTTTGTTTAATTGATAATTGATACGATATTAATTGTTATGTGAATTAACTTTACTTTCATTCATAATCTTTACCTTTTGCAATTATAGGAGTTGGAAAGCGCAGAAAAATGTCTGGCTAAATATGAAGAAGATCAAGATGAATTTACGCTTGGACGACGAAATTTTTATATATCTGTTGCCTTATCTAAAGGGAAACTAGAATCTAAAATTAATTCCGGCAAAGAACAAGAGGTGAAGAAGGATAATCGTCATTTGTACCTTACTCGCGAAGGATGTAAGTGATTTCAACGTACACTATATGAGTATCTTATTCCTTGTTTTCAGCCCTTTATACAAAATGAAGATTATAATATTATGTTACTTTAAAGAATAACGGCGAGTTGTTTTTGTTTCCCCTCTTTTTTCTGATTAGTTATTCGTCCAGGAAGCGAAGCTGCTGTTGGCGTTTCAATCCAAGATATGAATCAACGATCTGCCCTTCATCAGAAAAAGAAGCAAATGCTGAAAGACCTTAGTGTATTTGTCTCAGATAAAAGGCTTTGTGTTCATAACCTTCCTCCATCATTGAAAGACGATAGTCTCAAGAAAATATTCTTGAAGTTTGCCGGACCGGGAGCGCAGATTACTGAGGTGTGTTTTTACACGTATATAAAATAGCCGAATCGTTAAGGGCATATAAATCATAAATCATATTCACACTAACATATGAAATATTATGGCATTCTTTTTTTCTGGTTTTGCGAACAGGCTAAAATTATGAGGGATTTGAAGTCTCTTAACCTTGACTCAAAAGAATATGGATTTATAACTTTTACGGAGCACGAGCATGCACTACAAGCATTAAGAAAGATTAATAATAATCCAACAGTTTTTACACCTAATAAGGTAATGCATATTACATATGGATTGAAACATTCAATAACTAAATAATATTTTTCATCAAATTTACGTACCTACTTCTTATATTCGTACAAAAATATATTCCTCTTCTTTCTTGTGCCTCTCCTTATAGAGACCAATCGTAGAGTTTTCATTAGAAAATCGTAAGGCAATCATAGCAAAGGAAAGGCGGCTGGAGAAAAGTAAAGAAAAGAATTCTGTTGTAGCATCGGCGGAAGAAACCAGTGAGAGAGAAAATAAGACAGACGATGTAAAACTTAGCAAGAGACAGCAAAAGAAACTGAGACAACAGCTGGCCAAGAGAAAGAATAGCGAAAAAGAAGAAAATGAATCCAACAAAATGGAGGTCGACAATGATGTACAAGAAGGTGATGAGAGGGAAGATGAAGCAGAGCCACCAAAGAAAAAGAAGATGAGACATCGTGATGCAGAAGAGACTCTTCCTGAATTTAGTGGTCTAACGGGGAAAAAAGGAGTTACAAATTTACCTAGCTTCAAAGCCAAAGGTAAAATTACGAGAAAAAGTTTAAAGCCGAAAAAGGCAAAGAAATTCCAAGAGCGCAGAATGAAAGAACCTAAAACTCGTCCCAAGAGTAGAGATATTGATAGGACTGATAATGTGGATAAAATGGTGAACAAACATCAAAAGGAAATTAAGAAAGCAAATAAGGCTGTCAAACCGGGGAAAAAGTGGTTCGACTAATAGTTTGTTTTGATTTTTTTTTTGAATTTATTTACGTTTCTTACATATCCTTCATTCGTTTTATAGTGTTTACAGCTTCTGTCTAAAACTTATTAGCAATATTTTTATTCTGTATTTATCATGTATACAAGTAAAAATTATGTCATTTGTCTCGATTTGAAATAAACTCTCAAATCTCAAAGTGCAACTCTTTTAATCTTTCATAATTTTACTAATTAATAATACCAGAGATTCCATGAAATAGATAATACTATAATAATATAAGTTAAATCGCTTATGGTACGCTAATAATAGGCAATCGTTCGATGGATAACGTATACTTTCAAATTTTGTGCAGATACTGAATTTTAACACAAGCAGACTTAGAGAATTGTACGAAAAGTTGCAACGCGAGTAACGAGTGTATAAGTTTACATTGCTCATCGTATTCAGTCCTAAAACTGTACATTTGTGGGAATGGTGAGACAGTAAACTATCTTTATGGAATAGAAGGCTATTCAGTTGCATTCTTCAAACTTGTTATTTTTTAACTTCCAAAGTCTAATATAATTACGCAACAAAGTCTAACATGCAACATGCAGGATGTGCAATATAGAATATAGTATGCCACATTTCTGTTGAATCGGCAGGCCAGAAGTGGACGGATGGTCAGTCGCTGGTCGCGTTTACGGTAGAACAGTTGAAACCTTAAACTGATCAACAACAGATTCAATTTTTCCAAAGGATTGGATCTGCAGTTCATCAGGTTCAAGTTCAATATGTTTGTAAATCAGACATCGTTCTAGGATCCAGGAGGAATCTTCCAAGTTATTCGTTCTTATAACATGTTTGCTTCTTCTTATTCTTATTCTTGTTATACTTGTCGATGCCTGTGACGAAAATGTAAAATGCTAATAAACAATTAATTCAATACAATTTATACATGAATGTATTAAATTTGTTTACCAGCCCTCTACATTGTCACTGAGTTGTTTTCTTCATGCTTATCACTTTAGCAAGGAGTGCTCATAGTTGTATAGTATTTTATTTACAGTTCATTTCATTAGTGATAGTGCTATGTAATAATATATAATATATTATGTATTATACTTTAGTAGGAGGGGATCCCACACGATTTCAAGCTACGTATAAGCCGTACTACTATCTATGTAGACTGTCCCTTAAAATGCTCGTCTCAATGACATTACAATCGTATGGGATTCTTTCCGTTGTATTATAATATATTTCCACATAAGTTGGTGACTCTACATTACATTACATTGCATTGTATAGAAAATGAAATGCTACTTAGACTAATTACAACTACAAGTAAAGTATTTTTTACAGCTACTATGTTTTAACGAGAAAAACGATTAGATAATATGATGTATCGAATATCTACATGCAGTAATGAATTGTGTAACTATTGAAATTACAGAGTTCTGTAATTCTCTTGTTACAAAAACGCTTGAGACTCATAAATTAACATTGAACAATTAATGTTTGACCAAGTTCAATCACCCAAATCTCTAATCCAACTCCAACACACACATTATTGACAAAACATGCTTGTTTTCGTTGATATTATCTACAACATTGATGCCTTAAGAGTATATTTATGTGGTGTCTGATGCAGTCGGTATACAGTTCTGAAGGAATTCTACATTTTGCTCCAGAGCTTTTAGTGGTAATTGATTCGCAACAGGTATACTTATCTACCCAACTAGCATTATTTGTTCAATGTTCACGTGGCTAATAATTAAAATGCCCATGTCTACCCTGAACAGTGAGGAGCTGAGTTAATTCTTGTGCAAATATTTACCTTATACGACATTGCAGCGATGTTTACTATTATTATAATATGTGCTGTTGTACTTACGCGTGTTTCACACTTGATCTAATTAGAGTATAATTAATGCTTGTCAGAATCTTTTTGACGAACCACTGTTTATAGATAGTTATAATACTATACTATTTTTGTATGTATTACACTTTTCTTTTCCTTCCTTATTTATCACTATTGTATATATTAAGTATCTAGATAGTTTCAGAATGTAGACTTTGATGAATTATGAAAACAATAATTTTTACTATATGGATAAGAGCAAAGAACAAACAAGCAATCAACCCACTTTATGTGTTGTCACTGATGTACGAGTTGCAAAACAAGGTGTTGTAGTTTGCATGTTATCAGAGGGACAATGCAAGAAAAACTTCTTGAGCCTGAATAAAAGCTCTAAGAGAAAGGAGAAAAGTCTCACTAGTATTTTTACCCTTGCTCATGCCAAACTCTCACTTTCTTTCTAAACGTAAACGTTGCCTTTCCTTTGTCTTTGCTTACGTTGAATGAATGTCCTGAAAATGCTCCTGTTGTATAGTTGTTGCCTGCGCTCTGTCTTTTTTTGTGGGGGAATAAGAAAAAGTAAATGGACACCACAATATCTATCATACTCTCATTTACTCTCTTTTCTCCCTTATTCTCCTAAATACGAATATGTATACATGTGTATGGACTGTTCAAACTTCTAATTCCAACATGTGTATTTCCCTTCAAATATGTGTATGTGTGCATATAGTGTGTATATTTTATATCGTTTGTAGTGTAATAGTTAACACAATAAATACAATATACAATACAACATAAAATGTACCTATACCTATATTTATGAGCCTTGGCTTTGTTACGTCCTGACCTTATTTAGGTTGGTTGGATAAAGAAATAAATTCACCCGTTGTCTGCCGTTTTCTCCTTTAACTTCAAATATCAAACATATAACATTATACACATAGAAGTATGAAGAATATAGTCGTCACCCTTTGACGACTGTCTGGTTCTTTCTCCTTCTCCGTCACCCTCTTCCCTTCCCTCTTATTTTTATCAGTGATCAAATGTCTTTGCTAAATTAAATGAATACATTAATGAGTGTGAGCTGAAGTATCCACGTTATTCACCAAGGTGTGTGTATGTGTGTGTGTAATATCTGTAATATCCCTTCCAAAAGTCATGCATATATACACATAGGGAATAATAATAAGTGTGTCCTGTCTATGTATAATACTGTCGATTGTTACTTAGCACCACTTATCTCTGGTTATACATTTCAAGTTTCTCCATTTAACAATTGTGACAGGTGATGTGGTGATGATGATGATGATGATGGCGAATGTCGATACTACTTATTTTATACACTATGTAATAAGTTATAGTGATATTTCTTGCTCTAGCAGTCACATAGTTGTAATAATTTAAATATTCGTTTCGAACTTGGAATATATAACTCTAAATGAAGTAAATAAATGACTCGGTATTCCGCGTGCTTGCTTTATGTATTTTGACGTGCATAACATGTATGTAAAAACTATGAATGTACCTATTTCTTATTCGTATTGACATTTTCTGCTTTTGTTTTTGGTGATTGTCCTTAAATTTCAGTCCCAATGGGATTCTCTCCTTTTCTTATTTCTTTTTTGAGTTTATGTTCATATTCATGTGCACAGTACAGAGAGATACAGGTGTTGGTGTGCGAAAGGGATTTTACTCGCCATATACATAGAGGGAATAAAATAAGAGCAAAGTCCCCGAGGACGGAAAGCGGAGAGCGAGTACGAAAAACGAAAAGACGGCAGTAAAGGGCGTACATATCTAAATAGCTGTCAATTTTTAATTTCTATTAAGAAGACAGTATGGACGTTCCATTGTTTCATGCTATATATACTGCACGATGCATTATGTACACTGGACAATGGACAATACATACAAATCCTACATGGGACATGTATAGATTCTGTAGTGTACATTGTAAATACAAAATCGACTCTAGTCAATCACCCTCTATGCATGTATAGGCACATGAAGGTACGTCATTTTCATCACGCCTCCCTCTCTCTTTCCCTCCAACTCTTCCAGTGGAGCTTTCTCTTCCTATACATCTTTTAGCCTTTCCAATTTTCACCTGTGCTTTTTCATCGTAATGGTTTATGTTAACAGGAGGGTTCCCCTTTTTATAATAGATATGACAGTACATAGTACATGATGTGAGCTTACTTCCATCAAGTACTTGTTCACTGTTCACACATGTATTTGCACAATCATACATATTACATATGACATAGGTACCTACAATCATATACCTACATGTACACTGTATGTAGAATGTAGGTATTAGATATAAGATATAATACATTTACATATTTTTCATTCAGTATAAAAATTCTTATATGCTTGAGTTGATAAAATAGTTACTCTCTGACTTGAAGCAACTTTGACGTACCTGTGATATCATGTTTTTTTCTCCACTGTTAATTTAAATATGTATGCAAGTGAATTTCCTACGTTTGTTTGTCTTTGCAGGGTAGAGCATTTCTTATTCTTTATGTATGCATAGTTTGCAGTACAATAGGGAAAAGACACGTAGTCGAAATGTTCAAATCAATGAGGGAGAGAGAAAGAAAGAAATACAAAGCAAAGGCTTTAGATTTTGATGTGCAGTACACTTCATTGTTACCTATAAGTATTAGTGTCGCATCAGTACTCATGCATTTATAAATTTGACAAGAATTTTTTGCCAGAACTTTTGAGTAGTCTACGTAGTATACATTATACATACTTCATATACATGTATGTATAATTTTTTCTCTTTCATCGGGGATTTCTCTAAAACTTTCTGTGCTTATCGATTATGTACTTATTGATAATTATTGGCTTAAATGAAAATATTTTGTCTTACAAAATCGAATAGCGACAACAAACGTCTTTCTTAACAAGCATTCGTATTTTCAGTAACTTTAAAACAAACCTTGTCGAATTCTGTTATACGCCAGACGCCAGATACACATAATTTTAATGTTTCTGCATAAATATGACTTATTAACTATTAAGACCCATAGCATATTGAATATTGACTAAATAACTACTAAATAATAACACCTTATTCAATAGACTATGTGGCCCAAAATGCTGTGTACAAAATTTCAAAATCAAAAACCAAAAATATTCTTACTGACAATGTACTGATATTCAACACTACTTGCTATCTTTCCCCAGCATATGTATAACTATGAACAAAGTATAAAAGCTAGCTCTAAAATTAATGATCAGTATATAACAATACTGAAAGTATAGCGGCCAATCAAGATCAGGCGTGTCAATGAAACACAAATTGGAATCATATTTCTATAAGGTATTGAATTTAGGAATGAATATAATATCTTAATTACATAAAAATAATGATTACTGTACGTAGTGCATATGCCGTATGTACTATGTACACAGTGTACACGAGCTAATAAAATTCAACACAAAACAAAGTGTAACGATGTGGGTATGATACATAATATCAGTGTATAATGCTGAACGAATTAGAGTACTTTTGCAGAGGCGTTCAAATGTGAAAATACGTCCATAATGACTATTGGTCTCGGTATTACGTATACGAGGTATTGTAATAAATTATTAACCGTGTTTTGAATTCTACATGAAATCATCATCGCCGATTACTTATACCTATGTCCTCCTATATATACACACGATCCATAAAAACGACATTCCGGCGAATGCTCAAATAATATATCCCCCAGTCAAGAAGTAAAATAATTATTAATTGTTTACTATATCATGGGGGAAATGATATGTACTGAGACAAACCTTGTTGGAATTATTCAATGTAGCCTATGTCATCCTCAAAATACTTTCGTTTATTTACCTCAAGGACTCTTTATTGGTTCGATGCAGCTGAAGAAAAAAACGTTGTTTTGAATGCGCACAAAACTGCGGACATGACCTCCCCTTCCTCTTCGAATCTCTCCCCGGTCACAATTTATAACAATTACTTATTGACCGGAGGTATTAGTAAGTACAACAGAGTAAGTATGTGGGATGCCTGGTAGCTAAATCTTGTCAGTGGTCGGAGTGTCTTTTCCACTTTGGCAAACAATAAGCGGGTGTATGGATTGATCATGGGAAATATACACATATGTGTATACCTGTGATGAACGTTGCGAGTGCAATAAACCTGAACGAAGAACCAAGCTTTACAGTACACACAACACATTGTAAATAGGTATGTGTACATAAATATACATATGAATGTATTATGAAGTATGTAACACAGAATTCATTCCTTACCAATCAAAAGCCAATCATACTTGAAGCGCATTCAAACCAAATCAGATTTAATTTTTGTAATACAATAATGATGAATTATTATTTGCCATGAATTTCGTAAAAATTATTAAGAACAACTTAATAAACCATCGTACGATCGCAATTATAATTGCAATCGTTTATAAACAAACGCTTATAATAAATATTTATAAACAATACTCAACTTTTAAACAAAATATTGTGTGCATAATATTTAGCATTCTACAAATATTATAGGTAAGATATTTTACACATAATGTGGCAATAAGAATATGTTGAAATGGATGTTGTTAGAACACAAAGACAGAGATCACAAAAAAGAGAGCAAAAGGATAAGTTTTGTCATTTAAATTTACATTGGCACCTATTTTTCATTTTCCATAATACACTTTCTTGTCATTTAGTTAAAGATTTTCGTAAGATCGTAATAGACGAGACAAACCTACTTTATATCTGCAGAAAAGACATTACTATCAATGCATTGATAGTTAAACCTACTAATTGCTAAACGCCCATTATTTTCAAGAAAATTTTAATACTCGAAAAATTATACAAGTAATCTTGTATCTCATAGGTACTACAGTAAAAATTTTGCATCCAAAGAGTCATTAGGTATTATTCTGGATATTATTATATAATATGTAGATTATATTTAGTTGGCAATTTATAATACAATACGATAATATTTTTAACGTTTTAGCTTACTAGACATAGATATGCGGTTGAAATTTTAAATCGATAAAGATTTAAGAATCGTTATATTATTGTGACAACTTTACAATAGTGAATGATATTATGTAGCATATTATGAATTATGAGATATTTCTATATATATATACATACCTAATTTGCGTGCGTGGACACGTATTTGACGTCTAATCATAATTATAGACTTCATTACAATTGAAACATGCTGTATTTGAACTAACGAAAAAAGTTTTTTATTAGCTAAGGTATAAGTAATTTCAGTATTATATTATGCAGATAAAAAATGACACTCTACTTAATTAGGATTCACTGCTAATTCTTCAGGAATAGTATTATTGTTGTTTGTGTAAGACTCCTCCATAGATGACATTAGCATTGAATTATTTAAAGGACTAAAAGGGCCCATGGAGAGACGCCTGTGTTGAAATGTCAGCGGCTGAGTTAAACGAGCATCTTTCTGTTGATAGTGCTCATTAAAATCCAGACGGAAGCTCAAACATTGCAATGTTATGTCCTGCTGACGATTTAACTTCAAGAGGAAAGTTCTCACCAAGTCCTGAGCAATAAATAAAGAGAAAGACCATAGATGCTTTTAGTTGTTTAAAAAAAAATCTCTAGCTTTCACTACATGAAATGCTTATTTTACACTTTACACGATCAAAATTGAAATTTTCAACATATTGTGAAGTTTGAAAAAATCTTACCTGGTACGTTGTGTATAAAGTTTCAACTTTTCCCCTGGCTTGTGAAACAAGTTTTCTGAAAAACTCCTTTTGTGCTTCCCGTAGCTGTTCAGCTGGAACAAATTAAATTAGAACTTTTAGCGTCTTTTACGCTTATTATGTCATATTTCGTAGTGCATATAGTGCCATATTTATAGTTATTAAATAAATATTCACTCACCGGTGTAAACTTCACCCTTTCGCCGTTCATACTCCTTCATGACTGCATGATCAAATTTACTAAGGAAGCCTTCAAAATCATGAACCACGTCGAAAATTCCACGAAGTTGATTTAAGAGATCTCGGCTGGAACTGCTTAGGAGAGAACGATTTGTGATTGTGTCGAGAAAACTTTCATGAGCACGAATAACTTCATCTAAATCAGTTGACTGGGCCACATCGATCATAAGGCGATTCCATGCACACTCTGTGGCTTCGAACATGATATAATATTGAGTCTGATGAACAAAGTGGATCATTTCACTGATGAGTAACTGAGAACGGTGAAGAACAGCGCCTAGTTCTGGTAATGTTCGCTGGAACTTGAATAAAGCTGTTTGACTCTTCCATAAAGCTGAGAGAATAGTCTCGATTCGTTTTGTACGCCAAAGAGTATTAAAAAGTTGATTATATCGGCCCATCACAGTATCCGTAAGAACCTACATTATAGAAAAGGGAAATGATTTGTAAATAAATAAAAATATTCCTTGTTATCACTGTATATATACATCAAAAGTAAGTCGCTTAACTCAGCAGGAAAAATAAAAAATAAATGCTACTGACAAAATGGGTTAAGATGGAATCAACTCTTGTTGTAAATTAACAAAACACAAAAAATTAGGGTACAGGGTACAGAAATACCCTTAATTTCCTCCATGTTAATTTACCATGATAAATAAATTCAGTCTCTCAAAGCTTACGATTAATGTGAAGTATAAATGCAATAACATACACATAGATTATTCAGTTAGTAAGGAATACAAGTAATCAAATTTTACCGTTCCAATAGGACCTTGAACTTTGTAATCGAGACAGAAAACATCCCAACCTATATCTTTCTCAGTACTGGGTAGCAGACGCACGTCCAGTCTTGATAAAATTTCTTCATCTTCGTATTGAGCATTCGTAGAACGAACTGCAGATTCTAAAATTGCTGATAAATTGTGATAAAATACCTTGGAAGCCGGTTTTGATAGCTCAAGCCTGAAAAAGAAGTTAAATACAAAATAGACGATATTACACCTTATACCATGTATGTATACTAAAAATATTACAAAAATATTGCAAACCAATTGCCTAAAAAAATGACATCAAAATTCCCTTACTGTATGAGTTCCAATAAATACTGAATAAAATCTCCTTGTCCTAAAAGAAGGTAATTTTTTATTGCGGTGAGATGATCTACAAGCCTGGATTGTTCCATGAGTACGGATAGAACCATTGATGAAGTCGTTTCTAAAAATGTACAAGTAAATGTAAATTTTTTATTACAGGTCAAGTAGGGAGATACAGTTTAATAGAAGAAATTACTACATATGATGTAAGACTGTAATTTTTGGGTAGTAGAAACTTGTAATAAAGTAATGAAAACTTATAAATAAAATTAAATAACTATTGATCAGGTCACGCCAATTCTTCTCACGTGTGTACGATGTAAGTATAAGGAAATTACCGTAGGCTTTCTCAATCGTTTTGTGCAATATCGGGTCATTTCGAAGAAAGAGGCATTCAACTGGAGTTTCTTTCAAGTTCTTTTCAATCTCGTCTCGCCCATTGTAGCCGGCAGAGTTATGGCAAAGCTCCTTGAGAAAATTTATATTTTTTCCCGTCGCTAAAATCCTATCAGCCAATTTTCTTGAAATGAATTCTGGAAGCATTTTCTCTCTGAAAACAAAATTTGATTGATTTAGCTTGGGTACAATTTTATTTATAAATAACATAGCATATGGTTCTGTTTGAAAGTAAAGGAACAAAAGGTTTGAGTAAGATAGCTGACATAATACACACATGGAAAACTAGGATACATATTATGGTTACAGAACAGATAAAAGTAAAAAAAGGAACCTCATGGTATATTTTGAATGCCACAGATCTTCTTGACGGCAACTATGATCGGTGGCAATAAAAAATTCATTGAAAGGATCCTCTAGTTCTCCATACAGAATCCACTCACAAATCATTGCATAAAGTGGTTTTGAAATAATAGACAGGAGGGATATTGACAGAGATGAAATTGTTGGACAGCCATGCTCCGAATATGGAAAGATTGCAGAACATAATTCACCGCCTTTTTTATCTCCGCAGCTTTTGATTAAACCCGTAATAAACTGCCAAAACAACACAGTACCATTAATATACAAAGACGCATGAATGAAGAATATTTATATACATTGTACATAAAATGGAAATTAATTTGATGTTATAAAATATTATGTGTAAATACATTTCAAAAGAAATACACGAAATGTCATGATATTTTTACACATACTTGGAATCGCTTCCTCACGTCCCATATCCAAACAGTAATATTCAGCAAAGAAGGTTCATCCCCAGTTTGTGGTAACTCCTCAGTCAGCGGAGTATCCGCATTCATGTGGCTCATCTAACATTTTACATTGTTTTATTCCAAAATATCTTTATGAGCATTAGCAATTATAAACTATAAATAGTTTAAAATGTAAGGCTAAGATAACAAACAGTTTTAATTTTAGCAATTATAAAGTACCATGTTTTACAGTATAAATTACGTACGATTGCTTTTTGAATCAGAGCAAGTATTCGGTAATACTCATGAAGTTCAATTTCAAGCCCATGTTTGAAACTTTGTAGCATAATACCGGTCATGGGTTTATCTCGATAAGTTTTGATAATTTTGTAATAATTGCCCAAACAGCTAAGCCTAATAGCTTCCTGACGAATGCATGGGTTGACAAACTCCTACATTTTACAAAACAAAATACAAATAAACATTACGACATATTTGATTGAGGCCATTTTCCCAATTTAAAAACACAAAACTTCAAAGGCAGAAAACTGGGTTATCGTCATACTTTTGCGACAATTTCATAACTTCCATCCTTTGTAGACTTGAGTATAGTTCCATCAATCCCTTGGAAAGTGTATAGTAAATCCTTGATTAGTAAAGCTTCGACAGATCTAGTTTGATATCCTGGATGAATACAGATAAAAAAAACACGAATTTCATTTTAGAATAGGAATCGGACCCGAATCGTTGAAGAATACATTTAGTAATAGGCTTTGCTATAGGAAAGCAACAACTTTTACGAATATGCTTAATGTGTAATTAACTGTATGTATATAGATTATTATATTGAACTTTTACCCTCATAAGACTGTGGTACACGAGTCGCCACATGAAATATTGGAACAGGCATCTCGCGTTTTGGTGATGATGTTAACGTGGAGGATGATTGGCGATGGTAACTGGAATTATTAGAATGGGAAGAATATTCGGATCCCCTGCTTATGGGTTGACTATGACGACTTTTAATGTGCGCATTATTACTGCTATTAGTAATGTTAGGATTATTATTCTTGTTGTTGTTGGTGGTACTGCCAAGGCTTGTATTACTACTGCCACTACGTAGCTGTGCATCGGAAGCTAACATTTTCGTCGCAAATATTTATTTTACCAATAGCACTATTATGATAGGTATTAATATATTATTATTATCACTACTAATTTACATTTACAGAATGTATCATATTTTTTTATCACAAGCAAGGAAGTTGGTAGCCCGTGATTTAATATTACGAAATATATTTTATATTAAAATGTAGTCTGGAAGCTAAGGCATACTATAGGTGACATCAATCAATACATTATGTTTTATTATTTGATTATGTAGACGGCGATTAATTTATTTTTTACACCAAATTATAGGTAAGTAATTACTTCAAAGTAGTTCAAATGACAGATTGAATTAACAATTAACAATTGACAGCAGAAACAGAAGAAGAGGAGAAACTTTGTGTGCGATATAGATTTTTTTACAAAGACGTGCACATAAGTAATCAGCCCCAACCAAAACCAATCAATACTACTACATAATAAATCTCTCTTTACCTTACTCTATATTCACCTATATTTAATGTTATGTATTCCTATTATTGTCACCTTTAAAAAGTATTTATTTCAGGATCAAAATTAACTTTGTATTTTACTAATTTTATATTATTTTTGTACCACAATCACAAATCACAACAAAAATACATTATTTTTTCTTTTTTCCGTTTCAATCGCAGTCGCGGTTCGCGATTGCGCGGGTACGAAGTTTGTCCTTGATTCCTGATTTGACAAATACTTATACCTATAAAACTATACTAATTTGGATGGTTTTGGATCAACTTCATCATTCATGCGAATTTTTTAGTAAAATGTATTCTGGAAATAAAACGAGAAATGCAATAAATATAAATAACGAGTAATTTATTTGTATTACTTATCCAGTCTTTGGTTACAGTCATGTAATGGTATGAAGTTAATACAATACTTATTGAATTCATAAAGTAGGTGCAATATAATCCGTTGTGTACTTGTATGCTTAACTTTACAGTAAACTAGAAACATCCAAGTTAAAATGACATACACATATAAAACAGGTACATTCAAATAGATATTTATGTAGTTAATTTGACATCAACTTCAACCAAGGGGTTATGTTTCCAATACGTCACCGCCTTCGGGGTTTGGGAGTCATACGTGCACATGGAACATTTTGTGCACATACATTCATCTTTTATACGAATGTGAACAAAGGGATGACCATTTTTCTATGTTGAGCCCTGTGACTTCCTATTTTTAAAGCATGGATACATCATATAATTTATAATTACATTTAGTGCATAACCTTTGAAATCTAGCAAACAACAATTTGCGTATGCATGTATATTTCAATGTTCAATCTATATTTAATTGTTTTTGTGAAAGCATAGAAATGTAACCGTAATAATACACGCAATACTTATGATTTATATGACTCACTGTAGTATCTCTTGAGCAATCTTTTCTTTAGCTTCTTTTGCAGCTTGTCTCTCTAGCTTTTTCTTTCGCAGCTTCTCTTGCCTTAATTTTGCCTTCTTTCGTTCTTCTCGTTGTTTGGCTCCAGTTATCACATCAAGTTGTTCTTTTAATACATTAGAAACCGAAATCTACAAAGTTGCAAACGAAAGAATCCATTGTTTAAATTGTATACTTTCAACTTTGTACTTTTTTTCGTATTGTATTCTAATCGATTTTAAAGCGGGTTTAAAAATAGCAGACTGAAAAAAGGGGGCCCGTAAGCACGTTATCATTCTAGTTGTTAAAATGAATCACTTACATTCAGCCCCCTTTTACTGAAAGTGCTGTTTAAAATAATATATTTGCAATCAATGTTGGACCGCACTGCATTTATGATTTATATACATGGGGGAACGAAATCGTCAAAATCAGCTTTAAATTAGGACAGAGGTACTTGAGACCTTCCCTTACATTTATATACACATGACATTTGTGAGCTCATTTTAAGGGGCTATCAAAAGTATGACCTTTAGGGGTCACGAGAGTTGCATGCATTGCATGCAGCATCATATTTAAGGAAACGAATGAGAAAATATGTGATGTATATTTCGCATAGTCGCTGAAATGACACTCGAACAATCTAGGACAATCGCTGTTTAAAAATTTTCAGAATGGTCATACATAATTCCTAATCTAATTCATGTATTAAGCGCCCTAGGACAGTTTGGATTTAAAATTCTGTTTAAGTTTCAACTTCCCTAGAGTTTTATTCTTTGTCCTGGAGAAAGTGATTGCACTAGATTGTACAAGTGACCTCAATGCGACTATACACAAGCTCTGTGCCCACAAAGATTGCATTTTTGAGATCTCCAAAAAAATGAGTTCACAAATGTCCTAGGAGCGGATCTCAAAACTATCTCTGTACCGTACTTGAGCCGTTCCCTCCGTATAAAAAGCCTGTGAGAAAAGTCTCAAAATCTTTCAAAAGCATAATATAATAATATAAGCATGATTCCTTCTCATATATCATATTATATACAAGAATTCAGCGTTATTGAATATATTACAGATATTCTGCATCACTTACAAACTCGGGAATTTGTACGGCTCGAATACTCCTCATAGGGATGAAAAATATATCGAAAATAGACTTGGCACCATTTAAATATGTCATTACTGCTTTTTCCATTGTAATGTTGGTAAAACTATATAGGGGTGTAAAAGAAGCAAGTAAGTATGTAAAATATTTAATAACTACAATTGACAATTACATTATAATACAGTTATAGTAAAGTACTAGAAATATTTACAAAAGTACTTCTAGGTACTAACTAACTAACCAATCAACAGCTACAATTTTTCCAGAAATTTGAATGTCATTTTTGAGTTCAACAGTCGTACAATGACCACAGACTCCCAATAGAGCAGGTGCAAGTGATCTGGAGAAAATTGCCCGTTCTCTTGGCCCAACAGCAATTGACATTTTATGATGTCCTGATGAAAGTAATCTAGGAAAAACAATGCACTCAAAAAGAACTAGATTGTAGAACTAATTGCACATGAAATTGTAATTTGTATTTTTGTAATCAGCTTTTTGCTTTTTATGCTTTTGACTTTTTTGGCGAAAAAAAAAAAAAAATCATTTCCCTCAATTGTTTTGAACTCTACAAGGATATCATCTACTCTAATTCTCTAATCTCTATCTAATAGATACTTTTTACTTTTAATACTTCAATGTTGACTTAAATACCAAAAAACGTTTTTTTAAAAGTGAAGTTGCATTTAAGTCAACGCTTGACTTATATTGTACTATTGTACTATTTGTAATGACTTTGAAGTTATTATTTGATAAACAAAAAGTCACAGATCTGAAAACAGCTGCACGAAGATAAATAATTGCGTCAAAAATCTTTTATTTATTCATTAGATATTAGATACTGGTGTCAACAATAAACGGTACAGTATAATAGTATTATAATAATATATTATTATAGTGCGTGTGTATATTTATTTTATATTAAAAGATATCTTTCAATAATATTATTATTATTTAATGTTATTATGTGGACGCCAAGATGTATAAGTTTTGTTGATTAGTATGATGTTCCATATGTGGAACCTATGTAGTTGCTTATATTACACTCTATTATATTCATTCATATTGTACAGGTAAATAAAATACAGTCCTTTAGTTTATAACTTATACGATATTAGTTATTATTAGTTATTTTATACTACAATGTTTATGTTCTATGGTATACATAATTTATTATTACATTGCATAACAATAAGTTTTTAATAATTTATAAATATTTAAAAATTAAAAATAAACAAAAAAAAAACGATACGCTGTTTCATAAATAACGATTAAAAATTTCTTTGATTTCAGAAGGTTGGTTCCGCTGCGAAAAGCCTGTATGAAAAAATGAAAGGACAAAGGATTAAGCTGATTTCTTTAACGTGGGTAATACTATTGCCGCAATAATATGTAAACTACTATTTACTTGTCAAGTAAATACTTAGTAAATACACATACTTGTATGAGAATTTGTATGAAAATTGGAAAAAAAATGCTACACCAGTATTCATATTCATATAATTTCTACATTCTACAAAAAACGATACCGCCATGTATTAGTTTAAGTAGAAAATAATGACAAAAGTTATCTCTTACTTTTCCTTGTTGCCATTTACTGTCAAAAGCTGTTTAAAGAAGTCTGGGAGGCAATCAAAAGTTTTATGGATTTTTTCATGAATCATAAAGCTGAAGCCATGAGGTGTAGAAAATGTACAAAGTTCACAGCTGTACTTTGCTGCCTCGTCCTTAGTAGGTTTAGCCAGTTCCACTTTTTTCGCCACTCGGTTATTTTCTTCATCCACTTCTTTTGTTAATATTGGGGGTGATGTATCTGATATCTGAGAAGTATCGGGATGTAAAAGCTTGGCGTTCTTTCTTCCCTTTTTTAATGTTCCTTTATCATTGGTGGCACTTGATGTTTCCATCCTGTATTTGAAAAATGTATACCCAGAAAATGTTATTAGTATATAGCCTTTTCTACGGTTTTTATGGCACATAAAAATATAACTTTAAAATGAAAGAATTATTATATTTTATATTATATTTATTATATTTTATATAATACATATTAAACTTCGTGTTCCTGTTTTATAGTTTTTTTTAATATAACAATTTTTAAGTTTTAATGTAAAAATTACATACAGTTTCTTTCGCTGTCGTCCTTCCTTTTTCTTTGGTGGGCCTTGCAATGTTTCAGAATGTTCTTTTTCATTTAAATCCAAACAACGAGCAAATGGTGGGAAGGTTGAAGGAAGATCCAGAGAAATGTCGGGTTTTTGTTCGTTAGATTTTGTTTCCTTTAGTTTTGAAGCATGTTTTTCAAACAGTAGTTTCCTTTTGACTCTGTGGAATTATTCAATTAAACTTTAGCCCAGCAAGCACAAAACTAGATACTACAGTCCATGAACATCTACTTCTTTTTCTTTTACCTAAATGAATGTTATTGTCATTGAAAATATTTGTACAAAGTTAAATAATTACTGTAATTTTAATTAATTTTATTTAAATTCGATCTCGTCTTTTTCCAGGATGTAAATAGGCCAAAGAAAAAAATAAACAGATCTTATACAGTATAATATCTACAATATATGTAATGCAAGTGCTTACTTGTTTCCTGTAGCCTTTTCTTTGTTATTTGCTTTTGGTGCCTTTATACTTTTAGACTTGACAGTTTCATTGTCTCGTTTTACATTGGAAATATTTGCCGTTTTAATGCCTAATGGGGATGATGCTGCTGATGCGAAGGGTCCAACTGGTTTCTGGACCAGAATCTCTTTTGGTTCTTGAACAATATGTGCTTCAACTAAGGCCTCTCTTCTAAAACAAACAAACCATGTAGTTGTTATCACTCAAATGGCAATAAAGCAGGAGGTAAAAAGAGAAAATTGAGATAATATACCTATAATTTTTATAGTTATATCACTATTACACGCACTGTATTAAAAAGAGCACCGCGAGCAAAGATGCTCGCTGCAGCGAGCAAGAGAGCAAAATAATATCAGCGAGCATCAGCGAGCAAAATAAAAAATAAATTACATAATATTCCGAAATTTCGCAAACTTTTAAAGGAAATCTACAAGTTAAAATTACTTTAAAACTTGAAAAACATTTCCACAAGGATGCATTTTATGTCGGA
>JAQIVE010000860.1:0-30522 GCA_034698285.1 Sminthurinus bimaculatus | reverse complement strand
GACCCCCAAACGAGCTTTGGCCACTAAAAAGCTGACATTCTCAGCTTTCAGAATTGTATTTTTACATTAAAATCGGAATATGCAAAACAGAAGTTCCTATGCAAATGCACGTGGGCCCAGCGCATAAAGGAAAACCGATACCGTCCTTTATTCGTCCTTTTTTAGATAAAACATACGTATTATGTTTGTTCATGTTTTAATTGTGGTTTTATTTAGTTTATTTGGATATACATTTCATTTACTATAGATTTTTATTTTACTATTTGTACTAACTTTTTACCATGTTCAATGTCAATGTCATTTACAACAGCTTGTGAATCAGAAAGTCAAACAACATCAACCATCAACAGAGAAAAAAGGTCGCTTTTGTGTGGATTATCTTTAAAAGAGTGAATACATTACTCGTAATTTTTATTATGAATCTTGAATCCCCAATAATTTTGGATTTACCGTCATCATTATTTCACTATATCTATAGACTTTCCACTTTTTGAATTCATATTTTACAGTATACGATGTTTGCCTTCGTCACATTTTCACACGAATGAGTCACTAGTTACAACGCAAATATTCTTCTGTATGTTTGTCTCTGTATTGATACCTTCAAAGTGTATGGCACTGTCATAATAAACTATGCATAGTGCATATGAATAAAATGGCAATAGTGATAATAAGCTGGGATTTTTATTGGAGGGAATCTCACGTTATTACCTCATACAGCATGGATAGATTCATTACCATTTATTATTATCATCGCGGTATGTGTGTATTTACATATACACGATATTACTCGTGCATGCATGAGTGGTCAGATGAACACATACGCTTAATATCATGTGTCTTCTTTTGTGTTTAAAACTGCTAAAATATATAGCATGAAGGATGAAGGATTAATTTTTTTATTAATTTATGCACGCTTTCCAATGTACGCTACATGCTTTAGTACTTCATAAGTCTTCAATACTGCATACTGTTTATTTATACAATACTTGGATAAAAAAAGTTAATTTGTTTTTATTCCTGTTATTGTTTAAATAAGATAAATTTAAAAAATTGCGTGTCATACCACTAAATACGCATTTGAAGTAAGTCGCATATTAAACAAAATATCAGAAAGTGTTGTCGAAAAACTGCATAAATAATCATATTGTATGTACATAATGAAAGAGAGTGTACAGTGTACAACGGTTACCAAGCTAGTAGTTGATGTAAAATGTGTTGGAATGCTGATTGGCTGCTGCATGTTGTGCATTCTGTTATAACGACTGCTTAATTTTAATAACATGCGGGTGCTAACGTTTGCGTTTATGATTTAATTCCTGCAAAAAAAGGTTTACTAATCAACAATTGATCAGCAAAAACCAAGCATTTGTACATTTTTTGATATTGTAAATAATAATATTTAATGCTGTGATGAAAATTAATTTCAATGCCAGCCAGCCTTGAATAATTTGATACTTATTGACGTTTCCTATATACGTTGAGCATTTTCGTACATCTGTATTTGCATTATCTATTTGTTTGTCCTCAAGTTTTAGGAGAAGTAGAGGTAGCAGACAAACATTTCAGTATGAAATTTCGCAACGAAACGTCCAACAATACTGATTGATTTCCTTTACGCCGCTTCTCTTGTCCTTGTCACCTTCATTCGTTTAACTGGTGGCTTGTGCTTCAGCCTTTATACTTGAGTATAAGGTATTTTGAAACGGCCCTTAGGAAGACAATAAGTATGGTTGTTTAAAAAATATACTTAATGTTAAAGCCCATACTGTATGCCATACAATGTAACTTCTCGTGTGCACGTTTAGTACATATAATGTATTGTAGTCCCATGATGATTGTCAATCGTAGTTACACGTATGGATAATACATGTATGCACAAATGTACACGCTGCTTCTTCGTCTGGCAATAAGCAGAATACAAGTGGTATTTATATGTATTATGTATGTATTTGAATCAGAAACTTTATACTGCTGTCGGGTTTTCCTCAGTGTACAAAGAAAATGAACAACGCCAAAACATTAACTCACACAGTGCAATGGTATAGCACATAATGAAACGCAGAGAGTATTTTATTCCGACTACGCTATAATATTATTATCTAGGGGGAAATCTTCTTGGGCGAAGTTGTTGTTGTCTCGGGTTATTAAAGGTTAAAGTAAGAGCCAAGACACTGACACTATATATATATATTGCTTTTTCAAAATAGTTCTCCTAAAAGTACTGTCGACTGACCATTTCAATTTATACACGAGAAATATGTGTGAAACCACGCAGTCGAGAAAAAAACTATTAAGATGTATGTACCTACATCCGGAGAATTTATTTGCAATTGCTGTCTTCCCTCTCCCTTCCTTCTTTATTTATATACATCTCTTGTCCAGCCAAGAGATAAAGTGCTGTAAAGTACTGTTAATACTTAATTTGAACAACAAGCTGCAAAAACAAGGGATTTAGATTTGGATGTTTTTTGTGTTGATGACTTAAAGAGAAAAAGATACTGTGAACTATTAATAGTAATCGTAAATCTTGGTACATAGCAGAAACAAATTGCCTTTAATGTATACCGTGCACTGAGAATAAAGAATAAAACCAAGAGAAAGACTTGAAAAATACAAAAAAACAAACAAAATATTGATTTTTTTGTACTATTATCATCCGAAAATTTGCTATGCATTACTACAGCCTGCAAATTTGAAGCTATGTGATGAATTTGTATATTTTAATAATAGACGTTAAACACACGTAAATATTCAGTAGGTACAATATACTTTGCTACCAAAACTGCAAGACAATGTCATACTCTCTTATATACCTACTTAGTATTGAGGCTGGTTGCTAACGAAAATACTTGAAGGGATTTCAAGGAGCATGTTTTTATGTCATGAGCGTTTCATTTAATTAAAAGAATCATGGAATTATATAAAAGAGGCCACAGAAACATCGTGAAACGACTGGTCAGCAAACGAGAGAGAGAAAGAAAGAGAAAGAGCGAACTCTATAAATAGTTTCAACGCTCACTATAGTTACGGAAGTCCAACCAAGGAGAGTCATTGTCTGTGTAGGACGAATGCATGTCTATTGTGCAGACAGTGGATATACATGAACATGTACTTTTATGTTCGAATTCCGGTCTCAAACAAAGGGTCTTGGTCTTTTAAGTCTGGAAGATGATTCTTCGACCCACAGACATCTACGGACGTTTGTGTATAGATACGTAGCTTTGAGCATACTATGGCAAAAGGCTAATGGGCCAGTGACCACTTGATTCATGTTTTGTAGTTACGTCAAAACGACTTGAGCAGTTAGGATATCATTGACTCTCTTGCTCTATCTAATTGAACGGACTAAAGTGGTGGTCAGCAGTCTGTCAGACTGTCCACCATCTTCGGTCGGTGGTCCTTTTTAGTGTCTTCTTGTCGACAGTAAAATGTGTGGCTCTGTATGTATATATGTATGTGCGGATTTTGCGGTTGTTGGTTGTTGGCACTTGTGCCAACAAGAAAACCCGAATGACGTCCACAATGACTAATGACCACATCTTAATTCTTGAAACGACGGGGAAAGTTTCTAAAGCGGAGCACTTAAATCCATACTCCAGCATCTAATCCTCTCTCTTTCTCTCCCACTATCTCTGCTGACTCCATAACGTAAATATCTAAGGCAGTAGCCAGGAGTTTATAGAAAATCCTTGAGAAGACCGGCAAGTCCTGTTGACTGCTCGCTTTTGCTTGTACCTAAGGTACTTGTGTACAATGTATATATGTACAGACATTCTCTCACCATCTTCCTTGTTATTTTCTTGAGAAGTAGTGGGAAGAAATTACCAAGGTTCAAGAATCTTTTAGGCAAATAGTCCAGCCATTGTATCTGCTTTCCAACCCCTCTAGCCTTTCTTTTTCCTTGGTGCACAGTGTACATACATTTTAAGTCTCAAGTGAGAGCATTAGGTAGTAAGTGAGTCAGAAAATGTGAGAGTATTTTCTCTACTATTCAGTCTTGGTTCAAAACCATTTTCGGACCTTGTGCATGCGGCTGTATGCAAGTACGTTTAGTGGCGAATCCTATGTAATACTATGAATACAGATGCTCTGCTCTATGTCTAGTGTCTATATGTTGTATGTATGGTGATAGTAAAAAACGGTAAACATTAAAGTTGCGAATGACTCTTCAATGTACGCTTTGTACTTTGCTCACTTATGTATTTTATGTATGTTATAAAAATGTCCACAGGCATCCACATCCACCGTCTAGGAAACTAACTACAGCGGTATATTATTGTTATATGATGATATTCTTGCTACGCAAATTATTCTTCATTCATTTTCTTCTTGGACCCATCTTCTCACGCTCGGCAGGGGATAACACAAGAAATTGTAATAACTTTGATAAAAACTATACAGTGCAAAATATATTGTATGGTACACCTCCAGAAACAGAAGTAGACTGCCTCGGAGGGAAAGGAAAGCGGAGGAAAGCAAGACATAGTAATACGTCCACTATCTTATAAATATAAATCAGATTTTCTATGAAATATGTGTGAAAGGAAAAGTCAGGAGCGGGAAAAGGAGAAAGGGAAGTAGGTGGTGAAGATAAAGTTGAAAAATCGGTTCATGCCAACCGTACACAATGTGTATGATGTATATACAGTATACTGATACATATTGTTTACATTTTAGCTCAAGCGTACGTTGTTTTTGTCTATATATGTAGGTATATTTAAATTTAAGGCACAGTAGTTTTCTTTCTGCTGGGAAAAATATTTGTGTGAACACACCACACTGCATCACAACACACAATGGTACACAAGGTAGATGAAATGTGTCATTGTTTCCAGAGTAAGTCAAGGACTTGTAACAACTATACAAGTATCTCCGAGTACTACTAATACTACTTACCACCCGGCAAAGATGTTTTATATCCACTCACCAGTCATTTTCATTTTCCACCTATAAAGCCCAGTGTGTATGTGTGTGCATTTTCTCATACTCTACTTGTTTTTGTTCTTCCCTGGAAATATAGACTACAAGAAAAACCTGGGCCGAGAGGAGCCTAGCCGTCACCGTCAACAACTGCACAGCGTAGTCCTTTCTCTTCTTTCCCGCTCCACTGTTTCTTGAGTCAACATATTACAAATACAAATGCTTGTGTATCATCATCAGACACTTCTATCTGACTCTAATACGTATATAATATATAATGGTTATAATGATAATGGTGATGTTGGAGAAAAAAGCAATTACCACTTCATTTTTCCCGTGGCATAGCATGGTAAATGGTGAGTCTGTGACTCAAAGTAAAGTGCATTTTTCTTCATATTGTTGTTGCCCTTTCACATTGGCTTTATCATCGGTGCGGGAGAGAAAGAACAACAAGCAAACGGAGAGAAATACAACGATAAAAAGTGTATTTTTTTAAGAGGGAAAGTCTATGAAAGCAGAACAAAACGTCCACAAAATAGTACAAAAGAAATCACAAAAGTGTAACACTGTCTTGCAGAAAATCTTATAGAACAGTTGCCAAAACAGAGTCCAGTGCATAAATCTATATATGCTAAGATGAAAAAAGGCTCAAAAATAAAATGATAAACTATGAGCAAGAATCGAGAATTCCGCCGAAACTCAATTGAATGTAAAAACAAAGTATTTCTTTGTCCATCTGATGCTATGCAAGATAAATAGGGTGGTATTGTAGACTGCAATAAAATACGTTGCATGTGCAATGTGTATATATTATGTATAGTGAGCGCATCCAATATTTAGTCGTAACTGTGCGATACGAAAATACGGGAGAGAGTGATGAATATCCTGAGTATACTTTTAAGAAAAAGTAACTTTCTCTACAGTTTTTTAAATTTATGTACTCTCATGTTTGTGTCTTATTCTTAAATTCTCATTCTCTCCTTCTCTCAATCATTGTTCTCCGCATTGTACGTATGTGGACAACACTGATCTTGTGTAATATATTGTTGTTCTTTTTCTTTTCCCTTCTTCCGTTATTATTGCAGTCAACAGTGGTGTAAATCACGGATAAACGTCATTTTCAAACCCAATACCTATACATATACATATGAAGCAAAAGTACTTATGGTCATAAATGTGCATGCTGTTGAATGTTCAGCGCTTTTCAATAGTGTATAACGGTATATGGTTAATAAATTAAAGAAAAACAAACAAACAATGGTGTTATAAATATTCTAAAAACAAATGTCTACAAACTGTAACAGTACGGGTTACATGATAACTAATATATATACATAAGACAAACTGTATCGGAGGAAAGTAGCAGTTTTGGAATATTCTACATCGCTTTCTTGGTAGCAGCAGATGTCAGAATACATATAGAGAAGAAAAAAGTCATAGTTGGTCTGTCTAACCAAGTTGGTGCTGGTTAGACATCAAATAGAAAAGCATCTAGCGAGCCTGCATTTGCATAAGAATAAAAATTTACGGCTATTTCTTAATACATACATCTAGAGACTCCCGAGATTCGTTTACATTTACCTTTCTTTATTCCCCAAATAAGACAAAAAATAATGTAGTTTACACAGTCTAATATCCATGGCACGTGTCTATGTGAGTGAGTTTTACATGTGTATGGATATTCACTATTATTTCTAGCAACTTATGATTTTGTAGATTCCAAAGCACAATACAGAATATATTTCTTGTTGATGAGCACGATTTTTTAAGAAGAATGGAATAAGAATGTGTTCACAATTTTGTCGCGTATTCAAAGGAGCATGAGCAAAAAAATTCAAAATTTTTACTGCAATATAAACGGATGCTCACAATTTCGATTGAATTTCCGAACGTGCCAAAAAGGGAGTCTTGTTGGTTTTACAGTATCAGTACACCTGCAATACAATTTTTTACTGTAATTTTAAGGATTTCATGAATATTCGTCCACTTCCTCTCATCAAACTTTGTTATGTTATCGAGCTTCGATTTCTCATTTTTATGTGCCTTTGACTTCCATCTTATCAGTGGAAAATTCTGTAAGAATTCGAATAGGAGGAAATTACAAAATTCCGTTAGAATTTAAAATGCAAATCAAATAATATTATCTACATGCCTCATGCATACGTACAAAATATGCTATACATACATTATGTATGCATCAAAAGTTTGAAAAAGTTGTATACTATCATGTGATACACATATTATACATACATGTATGTGTATGGCGTCGTTGTTGATTAAGGTAGAGTCAATACAATTTCCTTTTGTCGAAGGAAGAAGGCAAAGGGGATGAAGGAGGAAAAAGAATCAGCGAAAAAACGTGAAATAGCCTGAAGATGTTTGAATTTCCTTGCGTGTTTTTTGTCCATCGCTTCTTTGTATGATTACGTATATGTATATCTATATGTATAAAGTTTGGTGATTTCAATGCCGATGCTCCTGGTCAGTTCGTTATTTGCTGTCTTCATGCCGTGAAATCCGGCTACTCAAGCATATGGTGGAGAGCAAATAGCAAATACCTCTAAAATCACAAAATGTATTATGTATATAAGTCATGGACATGGCGCCATCACCTCAGAAGAAGAAGATCGTAGTCAGGTCTGTTTTCTTCCTCTCTCTCTCTCTCTCTCTCTCTCTCTCTCTCTCTCTCTCTGGTCTCCAATCGAAGTACACACAGTGCATGCATACATACCTAGTACTTTTACAACAGCAATAACAACCTACTACTCACTACTTACATGCTTTCTACTTCATTCGTAATTCACGGGGCATTGGAATTTACAACTTTTGCACATTGAAAATTCAAATGCTAATCATTCTCCTTTTCATTCCGTAATATATCAGTATAATATGGAGTTACGGTACTCGGGCGCTATCTTGTTCTTTGTATTGTATCTTCTCTACTATCATTCGTCTATTAAGCATATAGCAACTTGCAGTTATTCAACATTTGTCCTCCTCATGCGAAATCCTGATTTGTATATAGACATTAATCTCGAGTAGTTGCATGCATCAATATGCAATAGCTTATTTTATTGTATATTATGAATCAGGATAGAGTGTAAACATTAAACTTGAATCTTCAATGTTAAAACTCTTATGTTAATTCTTATACGAACATTCAATCGGTTAGTCGTCTCGAAACTCTTTATACGCATAATATTGTCCATACAGCGTTTTTTCAAGTTATATGTTACATTGTACATACTTACATGTCACTTTAGCAAAGCTCTTAAGCCTCATTCGTGTAGTACAAAAAATGCAGATATGTTGGCGATAATCAAGCGAGAAAGAAATGAAAGAGATAGATACAGGATCGAGTACCAAAAATCAAAAAATGTGATGAAGACAACGACAATGACGATGAGGATGAGCAAACAAAATAAAAATTCCTGAGACCTCAACCTTACTTCACTGGTTGGTGGCATAAACCTAACGGATGTAATGGATTCGACTTTTGTCTTTTGTCGTTGTCTACGTATAAATGTGTATGCATATGTGAATAGATGCATATTTATACGTACTCGTCTCTAGCCTCTACTGTATGTACTATCCTTGATAGAAAAGCTTTAGGGAGTCTGAAAATTCTTACATACTTTTGCTATACAAGTGAGTAGCTTTTTGTTGTACACATGATAATAATGTAATGAAAGGACCTTCAACTTTTAGCTACAATTTGTAAGTAGTTGCAGGACTGCAGGACCAAAAACGTGTATAAGCCAATTATATGTCCTTGCCTACACTTTTTACGTTGTACATTTACCTATAACTCTCCTATCGGAAAATATTAGATGTGTCGTAAACGACTGTGTACTGTATGAAATATTCTGCTACTTGTGCAGAATAAAAACCGCTCGTCACTCTTAGTGGAGCATATTAATGCTAATACCAGTTTCTTTCGTAATAATACATACTACGGCTGGAGAGGTTTGCTTAATGTAAGTTAAAACTCTGTATCAGGGGATACCAGAGTCGCGACACTTCAGGAAGGATAGGAAAGACATTAAATTTGCACACTGAAGAGGATTTTCTTTCATCGTTTACTTACCATACGACATATGACGGATGATTGGATGATGATGGAACATGATTATGATATAGCTGTAATGTATCCATGGCCGAGGTCCATTGTTGCTTCCATCAAATTAATAAGAATGTACTTGTGTGTATCCTAACCGTTATTCGTACTCTACCTCCATTCTATATAAGGTTTTAATATATAATGTACATGTGTACTTATTCTTGACGTTCTGCAGTTAATACCTAATACCGCTTACGACTTTCGATCTCTGCTTAGGCAAACAAATGTCTAGGGAACCTCGCATAAACTTACGGAAGTAGAAAACTCGACACGCCGTCAGAAAAAATAAGCCCATACATGCTGGTGGTGTATAAATAAGTATCTGATGAGTACGTTTCATCCAGGGCTTACGGCTGAAAAAATTAAACATTGATGGGATATTGGTTCGCCGCTAAGTCCCAAAATCATTCACACATAATAATAATGAATTATGCACAATGTCATTCACAGTATAATGAAGATTTTGAGATTTACATAGGTATTACATAAGTATAAATGGCTGGATGGTTCAGTAAAACGCACTGATAATAACGGCCGAATAAGCTTGTATAGCTTTGAAAGAGGATTTCGGTTCACTCTGGAAGATTCTTTAAAAACTTGGGGTCTCGGAGTCGAATAAAAATAATTTGGGAAATGCGGAACAAGAAAAGAATAGCAAATAATAACGTTGTCCTAATGATGTCACTCCTTTGTAATATAAAGGCGAATATGGATGTACATATTATAATTAATTTGTCTCGCATACAACATGCAATACTAACAGACAAAATGGGTTCATTCTCACTGTTACCGATGTCTATTCCCTATTCGACTGTATAATTTAATACATCTATGTATGTACATAAACAGACTCCTGACTGCAGGGTTGATGGTTTTACTTTGTGTTGATGGGAAATTTTCTAGGTGTATTTACGTGGAATAATATGTGCTTTTTATGTTTGACTGTGCACTAAACCTGAGTTAAGTAGGAGCGTAAAGTTTCAAGGCCAATGACAATTTAAGGCTCATCTCTGAGGGATGCGAGAGAAGTATAAAGTATATAGCCATGAGCCAAAGGAAGCATCGAGTCAGCATTAAAAATCACACTAAAATGCTAATCCAGTCACATATTATGTGCATTCAAAGTAAAGGCGTGGGAAAATTAAGAGAGATAAAACAATAAACGCAAAGAATATTTTCTTTACAAAACATTTATTTTCTGATAGGTATACAGTATTCACACATATGTACTATAAAAGATAAATTTTCCTTGATTCACAATTTTATGTATGGATGTAACAATTTAATATACGCACAGTGCTCTTTCCTATGGGGGATACTAAAAGTTATAACAGCTTTATTTATTCCATAATAATATGGAATAATCGAAAGTAAAACATGAGTAACAGATAAAATAAAACAGATGTCAAACGGAAAATGAAAACCATTAGAGCGGTTCTGAAACAAGCATTTTAGATTCAATTTCAGGCTGAATTAGATTGCCACATAAAATATTTGTTACGACTTTTGCATTTCAATGAAATTTCATCGACACGAAATTTGAGGGCTAATAAAAGGAGAAGAGAGAGAGAGAAGACGTGAAAGCTCTCGTATGCATTTTGACTACAAAAATTACTACCTGTGACAAACATTGCCTTGTCTTCTCTGCATGCCTGTAAACATCCAGTTTACAGGTTATGATCGTAACTCATATGAATAATGTATATATGTATATGCGAGAAGGCGAAGGATAGCAATGACAAAATCAAATGATCATAAAATATTTTTACCTCCTATGTCTGAATACTGGAGGAAAGCACAAAGAAGATTTGTTTTTCTACAGACATTAGAAATTTAACATTGAGTGTTATTAAACTTCAGTTAACAGGTTACGGTAGATGTAACAGCGAAACACGTTAAAGTAAAAGTGGTAAGCAACAATATTTAGTTTCAAAATGTCTAGAAAACATTGGTATTTGTTTTTTCATTCTATAATTTTAACTGTTTAAGGAGTTTTAAGATTTAAAGGAGGATAAATGCCGTATCTGACCCTATTAGTAGCGCAAAAGGTGTAACTTGAACTTTCTCCACATTATGACTCGAAACAAAACTGAGATAAACAACGATGAGCTTGTTCTTTGTGCACATGCATATTCTTATACACAAGCTTGATTAAAATGCCCGGAGAGCATTACTGTATCTATAATGCTCAGTCCTCTCCAAGTTTTTCTATCGCAAATTAAATTAATTTTAAGTACGGACAGAATGCAGTATACAATAATCACATTGCCTTACAGTGCGTACACAAAGGTTACAAGAAACAAAACAGTGCTCATGAGTAACTTTTACCCAAGTTGAGGAACTTTTTCCTCTTTCTCCTTGTTCACTAATTCCCTTGTTGAATGTTCTCTAATTGTAACGTGGAATATTTATAATGTACCTACACTTACGTGCTTCCGAGCTTGCATATATATGTAAGCATGTCTGCTGTACGTGTACACAAAGACAGCTACTGATATAGACTACACTAAAAGAACAGAATCGTACAAGTAGTTTTTACGGTTTAAAAAAAGGTATTTTATTTACAATGGTAGTATGTGTGTGCATCAAAGTCATGAAAAAACTGGGACAAATATTTAAGAAAAGGTACTGAACTCATTTCTTCTGCAGTGACATTAAGTGACACATGATATATCATGTGTTATTGTGAAGGTTCAACTAAAGTTATGACTAATACAACAATGACAACCCACATACGCCTGTCTTGTTTGTTTTTGTACATCGGGAAAACTTGAAGTAGGCAGACAGGAGGCCGGTTTTTAGTATATCTAATATGTTAATGTTGATAGTTGATAAGTACGCCAACTCACAGTTTGCTTTGAACATCTCTTCAGAACGTTCTTCGTACTTCTTATTCCACGTACAATTCTTTAGATTGTAATGTGGTAGACATTTTCCATTATACTAGTCCAAATCATATGGACCACTGTTGCTTTACATGATAGTATTTTTCAGTTTCATTGAGATCTCCATGAAAGAAAAGTTGAGCAGAATCGCAAGGCTGAGAAGAATCGTATGATATTGTACATTTACATTTGTAACGAGTTGTAACTTAACTGTTTTATTGAGATAAAGAAAATCTTTCAAATTTCAAGCAGACAGTGGGAAATAAAAGGAGCTATTATTTAAGAAAACGGGAAGTAGGAAAAGCTGAAATCTAATATGCTGTGTGAGCTTCATTACTATTTTAATTCTAACGAATATAGTTACAATGTACATCCAAATAATATTTGGCAAATAGGTATATGGAAGAAAAATATGCAGTTATGTTACGAGTTGAACAAAATGGTATGAAAGCTATTCAGTTTGGAATTATATATCTATAACGTAACTATTCATCTTCTGAGAAATATGAATATGGAATAAGGCTTAGAAATAAAGCTGCTGGAATCATATTAGGTTGATGAAAATCGTCAAACTGAAAACAAAGATAATTCTACTGTGCATATTTTATTTTCTTATGTATATAATAACAATATTATTCGTCCTTTCGATTCCTTTGTAAGTAAGAAAAACATTTGAATAATTTGTTGCTGAGAAGATTAAGAGTCCGGTATAGAAAATGTGAGGAGAACAGAGAAAATGCCCTTGCAGCCGTAAGCCAGTTGAATGTTTGTGAAAGAAAGTCAAAGAGAAATTCAATCGTTTTGTTTTGTACTATATTCTATGTACATTGCACGTATACCAGGCACTGCTTTCCACATTTCTACGGGGACCGGAATGAAAGGGAATGTTACCATTTAGACTAAAGAATATCTTGCATTACACGTACACACAACGTAGTATTACATATTCATAATATATTATTATGGCGACAGGAAAGGGAAAAAACCGTAACAATTTGCATTTTGGAGTTTAGAAATGTGAGCCAAAAAGTCAACTTCATCTTGAACCATCTCGTGAGCCACAATTTTTCTCGCTTACTGCCATACCGACTTACTTTCTTGTGCCTCACAAGAATTCAGTGAAAGAAGAAGTAACTACTGCTAGAGTAGAATAAGTCTAGTCGTTAATAACAACTCGTTATGTATGCAGTCAAGTAAGTTGTTCGTGTGCCAAAAGTTGACTTGTCCTTCTTTGGCATGTTATTCTTAATACTGTACATACCGCAAAAACTCAATTAAAAAGCCGGACGTTTATTTACACAACGCTTGAGCTGGGTGGGTGTTTATTGTAGTTTTTATATGTAATAGAAACACATGTACAATGAGATAGACTCTTTCGGTTGCGTTTTTTACAATGTACTGTGTACTCGAGACTTGACTTATTTGTCTTACTTGTATCATATCCGGATGTAAATCTTATGACACTGTGATCAGACATACCCAACATACCTATTATCTTACAAATTACAAACAAAAAGCGGAAGAATAATATTAGTATGCATATTATCTTCATTGTACAATTAAAAACTGGTCATGAGCACATGTATGTATATAGACAGTAGATTTATATTTGCATTTAAATATATATGTATACTGTACACTGTACACGACTCGGCTAGACCACTGTCAGCTCTTAAAAGTTCTAAATTCCAATCCATACGCAAACAAATGTAGGTGAACTGTAAAAGTTAAAGCAATTTTAATTGTCAAAAGACAAACGAGACGATTTTTAGAGACCCTGTCAAAAATAAAGTAGACCTAGGTGGACAATTCTATGCTGGATAATTCCCTGGATTTCATCGTGTTATACATACGTCTCTGGTTACATCTTTGCAGTACATATTGCTTGCAGCACTTAATAATAAATATTTTTCTAATTGACAGACATCATGTAGTATATATTACGCAATGTACGAACAGAGATGAATGCGCCGAGGTAGATGTAAAAAGTCTCCCCTTGTTACCACGTATGTATGAATGCAGTATGCATGTATATTGTATCCCACCTTGTGCATGGGAGGCTTGACGAGAGGAAGCATGTTGAATAATTAAGGAAGCTATGAATACTGAGTAATAGTTTTATACCCCTAAAAAGTTTTATTAAAGCAAACTTGCACTTCTCACGTAATAGAATAGGTGTACAACATGTACAATGCACATCGTGTATCTACATACATATTTTCATATACGCATAGAGTGTAGATCATCCTTCAGCCACCATACTTTGATACTTTTATCGAGTATCTACTCTTTAAGCTTAAAAGTTTGAAGTTTGACTCTCGAAGCTTGACATGTCAAATATGATACATGTAGAAGTTCCAATTAAAACTTTGCATCGAGCTGAAATTCAAATTTCAATTCAGCTTTTATATAACACATATATGCACATTATACATACTCGTACAGTTACGTTGACTTGCTGTATAAGCATATTAGTTTGCATTTCGCATACATACTGATATCGATGCTCACATAATTAGAGGAAAGTGAAAAGTGTGAATTTTATCTGCACAGGCTTACAGGATTATGCACAGGTAAAAAGCTGTTGAAAACTAATTATTTAGCTTGGTTTCTTTTGGGAGAAAAGCATGTTATATGTGCTTACTTTTGGTGTGAGGAGCCATTTTCTTTTATACTCTTCTCCTCACGTTCCCTTATGTCACAAGTAGTTTTGACTCGTTTTTTAGATTTTTTACTTGTTCATTTTATTTCAAAAACTTTACTTGGCAGTACATTATGGCTGAGGGGAAAATATCTGATTTGTTGTAAAAGTCACTCAACGTGAATTGTGTCTGAGGTGTTTGTACAAGCAAGTTTCAAAATCAGTTTCCGACTCTCAAAGCTCTAGGAAACTGACAAAAGTCGGTTTTCTTTTATAGTATGTAGTACGTCACAAGCCTTATTGTATCAAAGTATACTTGTAAGCTTTTATTGTATAATGTATAAGATATAGCAAGGACGTAGTATCAAAAAGTTTAACAAATTGTGTTGAAAAGTAAACGGAGACATTTGGGTGGAAACTGGTGAAACGCAGGTAAAAGAATCACTCACAGATGTTTCTTTTTGTAAACATGTGGATTTATCCGTACATGCTGTATTTGTATATGTATACCTTTCTTTAGAACCCAAAATACACAAATAATCAAGTTTCTGACACCATTTGCTGTTTACCTGAATTATGAAAACTTGCGTATGACATAATGGAATTGATGACAATATGCTCACTCACCAACTTGCAAAACTTTTCAATGGAAACGAAACTCAAAGCTACTTCATCTCCAACATCCAACCTACCGTTATCATTGTCAATAGAGTGAAACGGACGCTGGAAATGACGAGGGATCTAAGTCAGAGAAATGGAGAAAGAAATAAATAAAGGAAAGGAGAGAGAACAAACTAAGTCAACTTTAGACTATATTATTCGAATTTCTTCTGCTTAACAGGAGGTGCAAGCCTGGGCGCTTAAAGCTACCGAATTTGTATAGGATGATAGTATTACTGATTGTAGAGGAAAGAGTAAAATTTATTACATTTTCAACTTCTCCGTAAATAAAGATGCATAACATAGCATGCCAGTTGGAAGTTTTACATCAGTCTAATGAAAATTAGCAGCAAATTTCAATGGTGGCTTCCAGGGATATCGAAAACTTACTAGGAATTTCGTTTCCATTTCAAGCGAGTCTCGATATCCCTTTGTCGTTATATTCTATTCGCTCACGCTTATTTCAACTTGCTTGAAATTCATAAAACAGCACACAACAAATATTGTTCTAAGTTTTCATTATACGTAGCTTGTAGATGAATGAAACTCAAAATATCTATGTAACAAAATCAGAAAGATAAGTATGAGGCCACAAATAAACCAAGGTTACTTTTCATTATCAACTTGTTTGTTGCAAGTTTCTCTATTCCCACTTTTCAAAACTTGAGATGCCATGTGATATCAATGAAAATTAAAGCATTCACGGTACTGGTATGTAATATGTATAGCCATATGCAAAATTAGAGTTTTGTGTGTACATTGAATATTACAGAGTATTATAGATAACAGCTCTCTTCAAAATTATATCAGTTCAAAGAAATTTTGAAAATAAAACTACATCGTCCTTGCAAATATACATACATCCGTATCATATTATATCGACATACTTATTCTCCTTGCTAAATTTGTAGCTTGCAGGTATGTATTGTTATGTTCTTTCGTTTTAAACTATATCACAGGTTAAATATAAATATTTGCATATAATATACGTCTTTATCTTTTCATAAAGCAGCTACTCCAATTTCACAAAACGGGATCATTTGAATATCTCATTTCGTGATTCACATCTGAATTTTGATTGGCACATTGTTGAACTGGACGATGAAAACGCATAAGATCATGCGAGTGTCCATGTATGTATTATTGCTGACTACCATCAAAGCACTATACATATATTATCACTGCTGCATGTTTAAATAGAAGGAACGAACTTTGTCTCTTCATTTTCCACAAGGAATATTTTGCTCATGTTAAGAGATGAGCAAATGTAGTGCAAAAGCTACTTCACATATTAAATATGTGTACGTAATACGTACACATGCAGTATGATATGACCAGTACGTTATGATGAACCATTTCCCTTTTCATAGATTTAAACACTGGCATTATCATTCGAATATATGTATGATATGCATACAGGTACAAATATCATATACACCAGCATTGACGAGAAAGAAGAACGAGAGAATTTTAAATGAACGAAGAACTGGAGGCTTTTATTTCTTGAGCCCCGAGGTCATGTTGTTGAACTCGTCTGTATACAATCTTCAATTCATCTTGTTATTGTTGAGTCCTCATGATGCTTCCTTCTTTTGCCTCCTTAGTTCTTTTATGCAAGTACATACATGTGATTCCACGCTATCTCTCTCGCCTACAGTAGTGTATTAGTGTATGAATTCTCAGTAATATACACAGTCTCGTATGAAAATTCGAATGTGAGCTCATGTAAGTCCTCTTACGTTATGTTGGCTTTGCGTTTCATTCTTAATAATACAATTTGGATACTTCTCAAACATGCAACACAGAAACAATGAAAATATCGTAACATACCGTAGAACGAGATTATATTATGCAAGTTGAAGAAGGGAAATCAGAGTATTTGCAGTACAAATATATATGCATTGTAGAGGTAGCGTTTTATATTCTAGTCTATCGTGTAAAAAGCAAAGGAGGAAGTATAAAGTCAGAATAGATGGTGTAAGTCTCGTGTCATGTCAAGTTATATTGTGTGTATTACTTTTAGGACGTGGATTACAAGTACTGTTAGACAGACTGAGGTTATTAAGTACATGTTCTGTTTCGGTTTCTAGGGTTACACCTTTAAAACAGTTATGTACAATGGATACAAAGTAATTTTGTAAAGGCCGTACGATATATTTTTTGTCATCTCAGGAGATGACAAAAACCCCAGATATTTACTTTCTACTACATATAAATTTGACATAATAGTTAGTTATACATATACACGTACCCTGTGCATACAGAATACTAGTTCATACACAGAATAGAATAGGAAAGGCAAAATAATTGAACTTGGTTTCATTTGTTACCTAGTTACTTGGAGCTTTTCATTCGCATCATACCACACGAATGAATATATAGTCATTCATTCATTCATTCATTTGATGAAGTTGTTGTCGAGTGTGAAACTCAAATGTGGAATTCAAAGCATGCTTCCTTTGTTTTCCATTTCCATTTCATTTAGAAATATATGTTGGCGTAAATGCATGTACATTGTACAATGTATAGTACAGTCAGTGGGTTTAGGTCGGCCCCCTCTTTCTCATTCTTTACCTATTTCTCTTGCTCTATTTCCCTCCCGTGTCTTCTCCAGATGAGCACATGTACAGGCAGTGTATAGGTGGGTAGTTTTAACCAGGGTTACAGCATGTGTATGACGCGAGGAAAATATCTCTATTTCCTCACATATACACACTATTCCACTCATTTCCCATTATCGCTACAAATTGCAATAAATTATTGAACTCACCCAGCATTCTCATCTTTGTGTACACTAAATGAGAAATTACAGTCCATCATTTAGTATTCTTCGTCCATCCACGCTTCATTTACAGAGGCTAAATCTATACATACATACATGCATGTGTGTGCATACACATTACACATACACACGTAAATAGAACAGACGAACAGGATCATTTAATATTCTTTTGTGTGTTTAGCAATATGGGAGTCCAAAAGCTTACCGTTAGGTTCAATTTCTCCTTTCTAAACTAAAATTAAAATCAAAAGCCATCAGGGACTTCCACCAAGACATGACAGAATTTAAAGAGAGAAAAAAATCATGATACTATTATGCATTAGTTCTTGACGTGGTAGGTGGAGTAGAACAATATTATAATGTGTATTATGGTCAGATACAAATTCATACTTTAGATTCAGTCATTGAACTAGGATGTACTGTTTTACCGAATCAAAAACAGTTTTGTACGTAGTTCAAGCGCCTATATGTATTAACTATGAATTTTGTTATGGAACAAAGAGCCCGCTTTTTGTAGACATTCTTTGTTCTCATCATACAAATACGAATTTCAACATAGCAGCAATTAATCATAATCTCGATGCCACATTCCAATGAGAAATGTGGACAACGGTAATGAACTGTAAAAACCATAGAGATTTACTTTGTTTGCAGTTTATGATGATTCAAAAGTTCGGAACTCCGGACTTTTTTGATGGCTCCTATGTGTTCGTACTTGCTCTGCAGGGATTGTACAGATCAACATAATGAGGTATACTTTGTACGTTTTCTACTGTACGCATTACACATCCTACATAACAATCATTTTATGAAATTGGTTACAAGAGCAAGAGTTTAAAAATGAAAGTCTGATTTTTTTAATCTCTCCTGATTAGTCTGGTGTAATTCTCAGGTGTAGCCATAAAAAGAAAGTTTTTAAAATGAAGAGGTCCAAATATTCGATATATTCGATATTTACATAACTATCAATTATGAATCATACTGCAGTAATCATGTCAATTTCAACGCTCTTCACGCACACGCCAACTCTTAACAATAATACACACCTTCCTCCTTCCTGATGATTGGTTTTCAAATAAGATGCGTATGAAGTCTAGAACCAAATTTGCAAAGAGAGAGAGAACGAGGGATAGACTGTATAATCATTTTCCAATCCATGAAAACAATAACAATAGGTTATATGACTTCAGATATAATACATTTATTGGAGTGTGAAAATGATGCAGTCTCATGTACAACGTACATGAGGCTAACCGTTGTGAGAATAATTTAGTGTGTCTACTTTTTATCCCTCACATTAATATGATATTTAAAATAAATGTATCCTGTATCCCTCTTCCTTATGTTTGCAGATACGCCAAAAATATGTATATGTGTGTAGCAAAATAATTAGGGATTGAAATTAGATTCGACTTTATTATCTCACTTCGGTGGTTTTAGTATTACCTTCATTTCCTGCCCAGCAATCAACAATACATACCACCCATGCAATTTTATAATGAACTTTTTATACTTTATTATTTTATAATGCTGTATATTGACAATAGGAATAAAACGAAGTCCTGTTTTAATCGCAACTACCACAGTTTATGTACAACAATCTAGTACTGTAACTTCATATAATGCTTTATTGCTAGCCAGTAACCAGGGTTTTTTTCTATTATGATTAAAATTTTTACTAGCTACAAATTTTCTATTTTAAGCTTAGCCTAAATCTCTCCATAAAATTAGGATAAAGCTTTGAGGCAATTTAAATACGATCGAATTAAGCCGTCACCGCCCGATTATTGGTTGTAATAGATGTATAGGAATCTTTAAATTTCAAAGTTGTAATTGATAATGCAAAATCAAAACATACATACGTTAACATATACACGTTTTTGTACTGTTTCAAGTGCACACAATTTTGTACGCGGATGCTTACCTTTGATTGGTGACTTATGTATTACACGGTTATTTCTTCATTTTAAATTTCTTTTTTCCCCTACACATAACACAATAGATGCGTGGCTAACTCCATGGTCATATACATAATGCATAATTGTATATACATATTCGATTACTCATCAAAGTCTTCACTAATTATGAGAAGAAAGAATACATCATATTAACCATATTATAGCTACAGGTACATGCTGTATATTTAGTAGGCATAGCAAAGAAATTGTAATGGTTATAAGTTATAACATTTGATTAGATGTGTGAAGTTTTTTGCTTGCTGTCGTGTGGTTAGTCATTCAAGACGTCTGGAATACTATAATTAATAAACGTGACAAACATTTTTTATTTAAGTGTGTATCCCATCCGCTCAATGATTTTTTTTCTGATGAGTCTTGCAAACAAAATTTTTCTAATAAAAAAAGCGACTACCAATAATGAAGAACAATGTCAAATCTTATCCTACCAACAATGCAAGTATGTGTAATCGTTTCTGACGTGTGAGGCAATAAATATCTTGTAGCTAAAATTAGCCCGATGTATTCTGAATGTGAATTCTAATGTGAGTGATCACTTTTCTGGGAATGACTTTTACGTAGTTTCGGCCATTTTTTGCAAAGTTGTCTTAGGACGTTTTTTTCCTGATATTTTGTAATCAGGGATATGATATCATAATATAGTAAAAATGGCATGAAGTACAAATGTTAAAGAAAAAGTCACAGACATTATACCAATGAATGAAAATCATGCAATAAATTTATCGTGATACCAAACTCAGTATTCCCATAATATAATATTACAAGTGTGTGTATGCATACATAATACAGAACGGCAGTGGTGAATATGCTAGGGATAAATAATAATGGTGAATGGGGTTTCATTGTAAAGTTCATACTCATTCATTCATTCATTCATTTAATGATTGAAAGGACATATTTTTTCATGTCAATGCCACATTGTTTTTCAAGGAAAGGGAAACTCTCTTCACTAACACCAGATTAAAATAGTCATGAGAAAATTAAAGGAAGATTTTTTAGTCTCATCGTTCCTCCATACCATCCTCGTACGTATCATTTTGGGAGGCCGCAACATACAAACTCTAAGTATTTTTAAGTTTAGGTACTTTTTACACTTTTTAGTATTTACGTCGTCTCCATGAGCTATTGTCATATTATGTATTCTGTACGAAATGCTAAATGCTGGTTGTTGATCATTATCCTCATTATCCAGAACCAACACATTTAACTAGTTTATTATTTGATGCACAGGCTTTTACACTCATCATACTTATGCATGCTGTATTATACCTATTATGACCTTTTAATGCCTTTTTTTTCTACTAATCGTAAGTTTAGTAGGCACTGATGTAGAAGGATGAAAATAAATAAAACTTGGCTCGTAAATCAACAAATGTATTCTAAAAAAAGATAGTTATTCGGCGACAACTTGCCAAACTAACTTAAATACCAGGATGGAAATGTATAACACCATTTTGAGTATATTAATGAATCTTAATGGAACTCAAAGGTATGCTGATTCCCAGCATTAATTTTCAAAATCAAAAACAACTACTGTACTTTGAGCATAAAATTATGACACAGTAATGTGAAGTTGGGTAACCTTAGGCTAAGGTATTTTCGCCAAAAAATATATACAAAAAGTTAAAATATGTTTGTACATAAGAGTGAAACAGTATATTATAATATGTGCACATATAAAAGTATAATATGTGACACATTTAATGGTTAAAAAGTCCCTGAGGAAGATTCAAGAATGTACCGTTTGGGTTGAACTGAAATTCAAGTCACTGAGATTGTCAAAGAGGTAGAATAAAACACACTTTATGTGTGTAATATAGGAGTCTTGGGCATAATCACGAAATAAGATTGAATTACACCGAGACACACTGTGGCGTGAGCACCAAACATGAAGACCATACAGGCTGCTCAATAAAACCAAGATAGTATGTAATCTGTATGCATTATGCATGTACATATGTAAAGGATATTACCTACACGTATGTGCATTGTGCATAGGAAGGAGAATAAGAGGAAGCAGCTAAATTAATGAATCTTACGGGAAATAAACTACCGAAAGAAAGAAAATTTCTCCCTCTTTCTTTCCAATGAGGGAGTCGCAAAAGTGGAAAAGAAGACACATAGAGAGCCATTTCAGTACTGCTACCATGCATTTATGTGTGTACAATTTACAAGCGGTTCAAATGGTCATAAATTTCTCATAATACCCAAATAGAGTCTTATAGTTCTGTGCATTTAAATTCAAACAATGGCCCTTCTTTCCATTTTCCTCTTGTCACTTTATAATCGTATGTATAGTCCCAAAGAACACAGAGTAAGAGTTTGCATAAAACCATAAAATATTTGAGAATTAGAGTATAAAACATAAGATTTTCAAATAATGACCATGTCTGGCTTTGTAAATTCAAATCGGTCATTGTTCATAAAACACAGAGTAAAACTTTACAAAATGAAGGGAGATCTTCCTTCTAAACCCTGGAGGTGTACATTTTGAAGTTCAATTTCGAGTGAAATAATTTATTTTATGTTACTTTTTTCTTCTACAATTTCCATAAAGTTTTACTTTGGAATAAAAATAGTGACAGCATGTGAAAGTCGTTTCTTTTTTGTAAAGAAAAATTAGAAACAGAGTGCCCAATATCCGTGCGTGTGAGCTCTGTTGTCCTTTTCAATGTTGCCCTTGAATACCGAACATCCTCTTTTCTGGTGCATGTCGGAGAAAATGTTTATAGTCCGAAAATATCTGACGTAAACGTGCAAAATGCACAGCCAATGTTAAGGGGAAGTAAACTACCCGTCCGAAAATTTCGTAATTGCGGTGTACAGTTGATCGGGCTAGTGCTTCTTACTAAGTGCACTTTGAATGCATTTCGTACTGCACAAACGAAAACGACATCGAATGCACTCATAATCATATATTCTACACCTAAACTCTTTACAACCGCATAATGGACTGAATTTCCAATGCTTCTGAATTTTGGCCAAAATTATACGGATACAATGGAAGCTACTCGAATCCTTTTATGACTGTAATACAGACAAAACCTACAAAAGTGAAACGTACGACGTGATGGATAATGTATGTAAAAGTATTATTCCTTTTATCCATACTTTTTGTCTTTAGGTTTGAAATGCTCTGGGTTTGTTGTAGAGCAGGAAACACTTCATGGCATGAGCATGATATGATTTTGTTTACACCATTACCTGCACAACGAGAAAAGAAAGATGCACTTTTTTACACATAGTGAATGCAACAACAATCAATGAAATATCTTTTGTGGTTTGAAAACGAACAACATGCATAAAATATCATCCATTTCAAAAGTTTGACTTTCCATGTTGTCGATGTTTGTGTGAAAGACAAAGGAGACACTTTATGTAACATGTATAACACCAAAAAACGCAATACTTGTCCTACCGTATTTTTTGAGAATGAAGTAATCCCCAGTATTGAGTAATGAGTGGTAGTATAATATTTCTAGCATGTAAATATTTATTTTTATGTAGCGTGAGTCATGAATGGAGAGAATGAACATGGAGGAACTGGCAAAATATCTTTGTTAGTTATGTTACAACTATTAGTTGGGGAAGAACAGAAATAGAGGGAAAAGAACAAAAAACTGACAAAAATTCGTGTAGATGAAGCACCAACTGTATACATAATACGTACATTGTACAGCCATCAAATATCCGTAAAGCCAAAACAATGTGGACATGGAAATCAATACAAAATGTAACATTTATAAGGCTATATAAGGCATGTAGAGTAGGTAATTGCATGATGGACTTTCGAAATTGTTTTTATTTTGTGTATAATGGTCACAGTTCGTGTGTACACACCGTATGCAGTGTATACATATATGTACCTGTCTCACAGGGGAAACTCGTGAAAAAACGAGTCAATAGATTTACGGGCTAAGGAAATGTGTATCACGCAATCCATCATCGTTCGAAATCTAATTCATCCAAATCCAAATCTAAACTGATTGCGTATAATGAGACTAATATACATACATATGTACATATACAAAGAGTGTACTTGATGCCTGATATAATATTCGGTTCTCGGTCAGCAAAAAGGGAAGAAAACAGAGTGTGACTCGCTGGTCGAAATTTAATAGATATTTCCAACACCACTTGCCAAAAACCTGGAACCAGACCTGGGTGCACTCACAACAACAACCCTTTTCATGCGGATAGCCCTGTCCATGTCGATCTCAATCTCCATCTCTTTCATTCACCTTACATCCTAATTCTGACCGGCTATTTCTCTGCTTGTATTCTTCCTGCATGTGTGTGTACATATAGATTATACGGAGATATACGTAGGTTTGTGCACTTGAGTGAATGTAAGTATAGATGTAGATGTACATATGTGTGCCATGCATGTGAGTCATCTATCTACAAGATATATTTTTCGAGTGGACGACCACTACTGCTGGAGCACTACCAAACAAGCCAATTTGCAGTTTTCTTCCTCTTGGATTATAAGTAGCGAGCGAGTGTATATATATATACTGAAGCCGTGCTCAAATTGGCTGGCTGAACACTATTATTGCGGTTTCATCTACAATCTACATATTATGTACATATATGTGGGCATTGCTCTTTATATCTGCTCCAGCTCCAGTATCTTTCTCGTATAACATATGCCAAAAAAGTATATAAAATTACTACGTGTCTCTGCTGTGAGCTGTGTATGTATATATATACATATCTTCATGATTCTTTACATGCCGATTTTGCTACAATTTATGGTAAAATGTAAGTAAGTAGATATGTATGTAGTTGAGAATTTATTTAATTTCGGATTCAAATAATCCCCATTGATGTTATACATGAGGACATGATGTGTATGTGTAATATACATTATACATGCATCTAGATTATACAAGATATATACAAGAATATATTATAAGGTACAAGAATTTTATCAAGCCTTGAATCCAGCTAGATATGTATTAGCAAAAACTAATATGCAGCCTCTAATTTTGTGGATGTCCACAACCGAACAATGACGAGTACGTGCGACTATACATACATACATAGTTATGTCCGGGGCACAGGAAACTGACTAAATCTGAAATCTGTAACTAGATTTACAGCGGCTCATCACAAAGTCAAATTCAGAATTTCACCAGCAGACCAGTAGCTTTCATTGAAAATGAATACATATTATACGTAATGTGAATGAGAAATGGGATGCACATATAACATAATAATATAGTATGTGTGTCGTATGTGCATTGCTGGCTGCATAGCATACATATGTGCAAATTTTAAGTTTTGTGTACATAATACACTGTATGTATTGTACACACCAAGTGGGATAATTAATAGAAGTATAATTATACTAAAAATTCAACCAGTAACCCGGAGGTTCTTTGCATACATTACACATGAATGAGTATTTAGTTACGTCGTATAAATACAATATACATATGAATGTATATTAATATGAATGTTAGCCAGTCATTTTACAAGCACATTCATTATGACTCTCCCATTTTCCAGCTCGAACTCCTCACAAAGAACAAAGACGAACTATATATTATGTACAGTACATTATGGGGAAATCGTTCAATGTGGTAAATGTATTCTCATATAGTATGGTAAAACCAGTTTGCGAATTCCGGAAAAGATTAGCATTGCGTATTTTCCGTTCTCATGCATCATAATAACGACGGTAATGATGAGGATGATGCTATTTTACATACATTAAATGGAGCTCTTCCAGTGTTCCTCTTCAGACGTTTTTAGCTCTAATACATAGTGTACGTGAAACAATACAACGGGCTTAAACGTACACCTGGAATCAGTTTTCTGGGTACGTGCATGCGTCTTTCAACATCATTATCATTTTACACTGATCATACATTAAACATATGTGTGTATGAGATGCATGATGAATTTAAAGCCGAAATTCCTGAAAATTGTCATTATATTTCGCCTATTTGCCTTTCTTTTTGTTTCAGTCGCGGGGATTTGCTTTTTCTTCGTGTAAACAATTTTAGTCTTTGCTTCAACAATATGTGAGCTGCCTATGTACGTCACAATAGGATCGATTGTAAAGGATTTTCATTTTCATAATTTTAAATGCAATCAGTCAGTTAGCCGAGTACATAATGATTGAAGAAGAGTGATTGTCTCTTCAATACAAAGTATAGATTACATTGGCTATTGTCAAAATTCGAGGCGAGAAATTCTTGCCTATGTTAAACCAGCGGAAGCTAAATCAACTTAATGTATCATGTGCATTCCCTTTAAAATGCCCTTAAACTTTAAACACAACAATCTAATTTTTGTCTATTTTTTATTTTTTTTCAGCTCCGAGCAAAAGGAGATTGACAGCGTCTTGCCCTAGTATTTTTAACAAAATAGCGTAACAAGGCTTACTATACCTAGACTAGATTGCAAAATTCCAGTGTCTTCAAGATGGTGGCAAGACATTGGTTGTTTCGAGTGAGCGTGGCGGCCAATTTATTTGTGCTAGTGTATCTAGCACTCTACTCATCCTCAACAACTTATCCACCAACTTCCGCAACGGTTGAAACGAGTCCAGCGGTCGCCACTTCGAGCTCAAGTAACAACAATAATAATATCAATAGTGTAAACAATGAGGTTAATCTGCTGAGTCGCGACAGAGACAATCCCAATATTCTTCAACTCGTCAAGTCTTCATCGTCGTCATCGTCGGATAAAATGGAATCTCTGGATGAAAATGGAGTTCCAGTTCCTATTCTTCCAGAAACCATGCAGTCACCACAACAACTACAACAGCAATCTCAACAATTAGTCGTTGTTGCTGATGATGCCGCGGAGGCAGACTCAAATGATAATAGTAATACTAACGCTAACAGCAATAATAATAATAATAACAATCCAAGTGTCAATAATGTAGTTTCCGATGATCTGAACAAACGAGAAGAAGACAATGAGTCCAATAATAATAATAGTCCTAATAGTAGTAATAACAATAACAAAGAAATGCTCAATGACAGCAATGCAGTTATAGACAAAGTGACAAAGGCTGAAAAGCTTTTCCCATGTGATAATATGAGTCCAAGAAGTTACTTCGGTCAAAGAGGTAGGTCAATCATTTTTATATCCTGACTGAAAAATTAATTTGATGCATTATAAATTATAATATATAACTATAATCAAAAGGCAAATCAATATTATTTTAATTAAAATAAAAATAAAAACTTTTTTTTTAATTTCAGGTCCTTTCTGGGTTCTCTATAATTATGTGACTGGCTCAAGAAAATTTGCTTGTGATGAGTCTATTACATACACAACTCACGCAGACTTTACCTTTCTGGACAATTTAGTCCCACTGTTAGAAAGATGGCAAGGGCCCGTCTCACTCAGTCTCTATTCACCAGGAACGGACTACGGTGAGACACTCAGTCGGATAAGATATTTGCGAGAGTGCAGTTCTCCGTTAGTGAAAGAATTCGTTAGTTTCCACGTATTTTTTGACCACAAACATATACCAAAAGTGTTGTCAAAGACTCCTTTGGACGGCGCTGTGAACTGTAGCGTCGAGTTCAAGTATGGAGACAATATTGTGACTTTCAAGAAACAAAAGAAACTACCGTATCCAGTGAATGTGGCTAGAAATGTGGCCAGAGAAATGGCTCAAACCCACCACGTTCTCGCCTCAGACATTGAGCTGTACCCTAATCCTAATTTAATTACGGACTTTATGGATATGCTCCGACGAAATGACACCGAGCTCCAGAGACCTAAACCTAAACTATTTGTCTTGCCAATATTTGAGGTTGAAGCAAATGTGTCTGCCTTACCCTATGATAAAAATGAACTCATTTCCATGCTTCAAAAGAAAATTGCAATTCCGTTCCATAAGTACGTTTGTGAGAATTGTCACAGGATACCCCAGCAAGAGAAGTGGATTAAAGCACCAGTCAAGCCAGGAGTTAGAGTATTTCATATTGGAAAACGAATGAAGGTATGCTTTTCATGCTTAAAAACTCTTTTCTTTTGTTTTAAAATTCAACCTTATGCAGTATATGTCAGGAGAAGTGTAAAATAGTAATTTTTCTTTTGTTTTCTTCTATTTTCTATCATTTAGCCATATCACCATTGGGGTAAGATCACCTAATAATTTCTTTTTCGCCTAATAATTTTACTTTGTACGATTTCTAAATATTTGTAAGCGATTTAGGGAGATTACAAACATAAAGAATTGTTTCTTCCTCCTTTTTTATAGAACCCATATACATTGGTACCAAATTAGACCCCATGTATGACGAGAGGTGAGTTTTATTGTTGTTGTTCTATATGCAAGTGATATTCCTGAGATTGTACATTGTACATATGACACAATTTCTCCTCAGTACCACAAAATTTTGAAAAATGTAAATTAAACGAAATTTAATATTGACTATTTTAGGTTGACATGGGAAGGACGTAGCGATAAGATGACCCAGGTGAGTTTAATCTTTTTCGTTTGGTCAAGATTCATGCGAGTACATACATACCTATAAGCTATAAGAAAATCATTCGCAAACAAACAAATATCAAGGTTGTTTTTCATGCCAAATAATTCTATTTTTTACATTGACGAGGATTTCATGCAAGTTTATGCATACATTAGTGTATTTATTAGATTCCCTGTTAAACAAAAACATTTTATCATATTTATACACTATGCATACACATTTATCATTTACACGTGAAGGTAGGGAGTAATAAAGTTAGGATGTGAGAGTAAATTGACCGGTAGAAGTATCAGCAAGATTTTTTTTACGTTTTATAACCTCTTTCTTTCTCTGGCTCTGTTGTGTGTGATTGCTCCTGTTCAATAACCTCGCTTTTCATCGGTCCGTTCATCTTCATAATCTCTCTCTTTCTCTTGATTCATACACACACACTACATGTATCTCAACTTGACTGATACCTCAACTTACCGCTATATTTCGCATGCCGATATATTTTTTATTATGCCATTTTTTGCGAAGGACAGACTTCATGTTAATTCTCTATGTATGAATACATACATACATAATACATACATTGGATATTATAATACATATATGTATTTCATATTTAATGATAAATTTTGTAGGAGAGAAAAGTCTTTTTAATCCGACATAAAATCTTTCCTTTTAGTATCAATTTTATTTTGATGTGTCTACAGAAGGAAAAAATCTGAAAACTTGTTAGGGCTGCTAATATACATGATATATTTTATTTGTATTTGAAAAAAGCAAGCAAATATATGCTTTATGTGCTATATTATGTAGGTACATAAGAGTTTAAAGTCATTACAGTTAAAGCTTGCGGGTAAAACCCCACTTAGTTTAGGAATTTATATGTTTGCATCCATTTATGTGTGTATGCATTTTTGTGCTGGTACGTAAAACAAATATACTACTTTTTACCCCGTGCAGTATCACATTTCACAGACATTTTTTCAACGTTTGTTTCTAATTGAAAAATGATTTTGCAATCATCTACATATGTATTACACATTAACATTTTCAATGATGAATTTTAAAATGACATTTGAAATTATTAGAAGTTTAATTTATAATGCGGATCCTTGGTTCTTGTAAGCCATCAACAGTGAGCAGCATTTTCCCAGTCTGTCGTTAAATACCTTTTCGATTTGCTCCCTGCCGTAATTTCTTTGCTGGTAATTTGCAAAAGGGGCATTTATACCCCTGCTAACGAGGTTAAATAAATCTAGATATTCTTTGTAATGTGCATGCATAGGCATGCAAGAGAAATCTCCAAATTCACTCCCCAATCAACATGGAAATACGTCGTACATGTACATACATATTATATGCATGGAACATGGGACTGTATAGACTTAAATACAATCGTACATACATTTATTTACCAAACAGGTTTTTAGTTTAGTCGATAAATTCTATTGATTAGCAATGCTATTCAACAGAGTCATTTTCCTTTTTACACTCGGAAAGGGAGAAAATGCTGAAAAGTCATCTCATACCCCCAATAGGTTAAAGCGTATCTACATGTTCCTATGTGTACAGTGCACATTGTACATTGTACTTGTACATACATGGAGACACGGGCAAATGTGTAAATGTGATATTGATTTGTATACGCGAAATATGAAGACAAGAAATGAGAAGAAACTCATACTTGAGAATTCCAAATGTTATTTTGACAGCCATATTCATATATTATATATTATACACTTTATGTATATATTGTAGCTTAACCGTGAACTAGATATTTTATATTCGGACTCTAAAGAAAGCATGAAAGAAAATACAGTCGAGAAATAGGGTGTAAAGAATTTATACGTATGTTTTGTATAGAAATACGGCAATGAAACAAAGCTTTCAGTACAAATGTGACTTCGCATAAAAACGACAAAGCTTTGTGTGGATAAATAATATGATACATATGGCATGCATAGTACATACATATGTCCACACATGATACTGGAACTATGCGTATTGATGACTATAATCAAGAATGATTAAGGAGAAAGTACTAAATGACTTGATTTTTCTTTTGTTCAAAGGGCTATG
>JAQIVE010000859.1:0-30524 GCA_034698285.1 Sminthurinus bimaculatus | reverse complement strand
CCCCGGAGAAAAACTCACCCCTTTACCCTTGACAGGGAGCATTTCCCGGTTTTTAACCCCTTTTTTATATATGTACAATGTACAGGTTGTTATGACTGAACTTAAAAAAACTGTATTTACCTTTGTATTATTATTATTATTGATGACTGGGATAGTTGGCAAAGAGTTGTAGATCGAGAAAAAGTTGGGGGTTGAACGGGGGGTGGATTGATTGTCCGGGGGTAAATTACCCTCAACGGAAAAAGCAAGCAAGTAAGTAAGTAAGCAAGTAAATCAATTATAGACCACCACAAAACAGCCAATTTTTTACACATTTTTATGCATATACATTTCCCTTCAATTTTCCCCACGATTAATAATATCTATCTATTCCTATACGGAAATGGAGGCGGAATATTCAAATTTTTATGGGCATCAACCCTATACTCTGGATTTATATTGATAATTGATATTGACTGTTTTGCTGGATAAAAAAAGAAAAATATGGAGAAAAACGTCCAGGAAGAAAATGTCGAAAAATACCTACACATTTATTTATACAGGGATGAAAAACGGAGAAACCCGAGAAAAATGGAAAAATCGACGTGGAATCCGTTTCTTTCCGTTCCATTCTATTCTATTCTATTTCGCGGATATCCTTTTGATCGAAAATCGAAACTGTACATTGTACATTGTACAGCAAAGGAGCTGACGAGAGAGATAGACAAGGGAGAAAAAGTGAAGGTGAAGTGAGCCTCTCAATTTTTTGTACATATTTTACGCTCTTCTCGGATGTTGAACGTTCAGGAGGAAACAAAATGATTTATGAAGTCTTTTCTTCCCGTTTTCCCGTTCCTCTCGTCTTCTCTCGCTCCTCTACATACATACATGTATATTGTATATATTGAAGTTTGAAATCCATATCTATACACAGCACACTGTACAAAAAAATTCTATCCTTGGTTTGTGGCCGAGCAACTTTTACACCAACACAGTCCAATCCTGTATTTACATAATATTGTGGATAAACAGGAGGAAATGAAACAAAAACCGTGTCTATATGGACAAATATGCACAATATATTTATTTATGTGTATGAAGCTCCGTTTTTGAGGGTGTTTAAGTTGGTTTGACTTAAGTTGGTTTGGTGGGATGTGGAGAGGGAATTTCCCAAAAATATCAAGTTTACTTCCGGTGCTCACTCGGCCATGAGACACGACAAGAAAAAGAAGAAGACGAAATAGAAGAAGCGGAAAAAAATGCACTGGACGCTTCTTCGTCTTGTCAGGATGAAAAAGTTGCCCCTATTTCTTCACCCCCTCCCCCTCCCCCTCCACTTCACCTTCACCTTCCTGTGTATGTGTATGTGTATCTTCCTGTACATAAGTATGAATGGGATAAATAAATGGGATGCGTTAAATGTGTTTGTGTTCATTTTCCCCGAGACGCTGGCTAATCCTAATGAGTGTTTGCGTCTCTTTTGGTTGGACACATGCAGGGGAGGACGAATAATAATCCCAATTCATTCGACGCTCATTTGTTTGTACATACTACATACATAGGAACAGGAAGGAAATAATACATGTGGACGATGCGGATCTCCACAAAGACAGAGGCAAGGACAAGACAATGTCTGACTGTCTGTTCCGTTCTGTTCTGTTCTGTTCCTGTGAGCAAATAACAGACAACATATCCAGGAGGATATCCAGAGACTTGGAATTGCCCTCATCAAGAGATCCTTGGCTAATCAGGGAGTCAGGACGATGATTCTCTGTTCTGCTTGTTGGGGATCTTCTCCCCGAGAAAATTGCCCCGCTTCCTTGCATACCGATGAAGCAACTTGGCAATTAATTGCATCCACTATTTCATTCCCTCTTCCATTTCATATACTTGGTTACTTTACATTTATACACTTTATATTTTTCTAGGTACAATTTTACCCCCGTTTTTTGGGTGGAATTAAAAGTCGTATTTAAAGGAAAATCCCCGTTTAAAAATCCAAATTATTGTCCTTTTGTATACATACATATATTTAATTGCGGAGACTTTCACCCCCCGATATTGAACAACAGGGCAAAATTTTAGAGTTTTTACCGCAACTTAAGCATTAATCATATTATGGAAATTTTCTACGGTTTTTTCTGTGGTGGGGCAATCTTGGTAGTCTCAAGACGCCCCGATGGTCACCCTCGCCCTTTGTCCGTTTGTTTGTCTCTTGTTTATATACAATAGGGACAATATTATAATAATATATATATACACAAAGATTTTTTTTTTTCAATTCTCTTCATCTTTTGTGAAAACTTTCGGGAAAATTCGGCGGAATTCTTCAATTTTTAATGTGAATCTATATATCTTTGTATTATTGATACTACATTTGAATTGATTGGCCCGGATTTTTTCGGGTTTATTTATGTATTTGATTTCAATTTCAATTTTTCACCCCGGTTAGTTAGATACTAGTTACGACATAGAGTTTTAACCGCGTAATTGGTACTTTGCGCACCCATTTATTTTTAATTGTCAACAATAGTATGCTTAACTATACTTAATGTTAAACTTGTATAAATTTTACACCAAACACTATGTAAAAAGATGACCAACTAAAAATTCCATGGGGTTGGGGGTAAGTGGAAAGTGGACACAAAAAGTTGAAATTTTCCTTACCTCCAGTCCAGGTTGAAATGGATTGGCCGTGGCGAGCGTCCACATGCTACCAATTTTGAGCGGCGGAATTTTTCACCCTTGTTTTAGTTTTGTTGTTTAGTTTTAGTATTAAACCTCTGTCTTTTTTCACCCCAAATGTATTTCCGAGTTTCAACTGTATGTGCGTACAACCAGAGAAACTCTGCAGTTATTATTATTAATAATTTTGTTTTATTTTGTGCTAAAACTGTACAATGTACAACTGACAATTTTTTCCAAGCCTTTTGACGTATCTTAATTCTTAAAAAAGTCTACACCGTTTTTTCTATGAAATAGAAGAGTCACTCTTCCCTTTTTTACTGTTTTTTTTCGAAGAACTTGCACAAAAAAAGTTGAACTTGCTCTAATTTTTTTGCTTTGAGACGGAAAGCTGTCTTGACTTGGCAGAACTTGGTGTTTTATTCAGTAAATAACAAATTTCGTTTTTTCTTCCCTCACACACTTTGTAAAATACAATAAAATTGTTTTAAACTGTCTTTTTTGAAAAAATCTTGCCGTATCCAAAAAATCGGGAATTTTTTACATTTATTGTTGAAAAATGTTTTTTTTCTTGTTCACAACTGTTTAAAACTTCAACTCTAGAAAATTCTTGTCGTACCTTAAAAAGCTTCGCAGTTTTTAACCTTCAATCCTAAAAACTGTTTTTTGCCGTTATTTAGCTATTTTTTGTTCTTATTTAACTATTTTGTTGTTGTTCTTATTATTTTGAATTTAAATTTATTATTTACTTTTTTCGAGAATCGGCGTTGGAATTGTCTTAATTGAACAATTGGAATGCACCTGGAATTTTTTGTTTTTTTCTATTTATTTATTTGTTTATTTATTATTTTGTTGACAATCCTCCCGGTTTAATTTGTATTTATCAAGAAAAAAGCAATTAATAATAATAAAAACAACAATTATGCCGAGTCAGACGAGGAGGAATATGGATATAGGATGGTGCGGCGATAAAAGGTTACGGCGGGTGCGAAAGAGCGGAGCAGAGTGAGGACAGGTAGAAAGTTGTTGTGTGTAGTCCCCGTAAATGTATAAATGTATATTTGTATGTGTGTATGTGTGTTGTATTTGGAGGCTGGAGGGAGGCTGGAATCAAATGGGATGGGATGACTTTGCTCCTTGCTTTCTTTCGTTCTTTTCGGTGGTGGTGGTGGTGGTGGATTCTGGAGAAAACCAACCCAGTCAAGCCAACAAGAGGAAGAAGCAGCCCAAGAAGCTGAAGAAAGAGAGCGCGAGTTGAGACGTTGACTGTACAGATCGTGTTATAGGTTGTTAGTAGTAGTTTGTCCTTGTGTTGTTTTGCCGTTGCCTTGCTTGCTTTCTTCCTTCCCTGCTTTGCACACAATCTTCTCCAGAACCTCTCTCTCTCTCTCCCTGTTTCTCGCGGGCTGGATAAGGGGAAGAAGAACCCGAGAAACGAAACTACTATTGGTCCTCCTCTCTCTCTCTCTCTCTGTTTCTCTATACAGATTTTGTGTAGCTGTAAGCACTATTCGTATTCCTATTCGTATTCGTTTGTATGCCAGCTGCTGTGTTTGGCTGTACTAGACTAAAATACACACACACACACTATACACTTTTCCAGGACAAGAATACACAGACACACACACACACACACACCCATATACAAGGTTTTGGCAAGAGAGGAGCAGAACCAGCACCAGCAGCAGCAGAACCAGCCGTTCCTCTTTTCTTGTTCTTGTTCTTGTCCTTGCTTTGGCTATGACTTTGCCTTTTGCTTTGGTTTTGGTTCTTGTTCTCTATTGCCGCTTGCGCTTCAGCCTCAAAATCAACACACACCACTTTCCCATAAGGAAAAACAGTGGGCTTTTTGTACCTTGCCAAGTTTAGCCGTTTAGTTTGCCTCTCCTACATATAAAGAACACAATTGAAATATACACAGACAACCACACATATTACATACACACTAAACACAGACCTAAACACAAGGATACACACATACACATATACAGGCTCGACTTTCACAGGCCGTTTGAGACGGCAGGCGCAAGCCAATAAGAATGTCAAACCCTTCTTGTTGAAAAAAGGCCAATTATGATGACTTCAAGTCTCGGGCTCTTTCTCTCTCTATCTCTCTCTCTCTCCGACTCTTTCCGTCGCTCCACTGTTTTCCACTCCCGATAAACACTCCCAGCACAAATTGCGGTTTACTTTTCCCACTTTCTCCGGGTTTTTTTTCGTCTCTCTCTCTCTCTCTCTCCCTGTCCCACAACAACAAAATGCTGGAGGGAAAACAACCCTCGACTTTCCCCGATATGCTTTCACTTTTACTTTTACGTTTACTTTTACCTTTACTTTCACTGAAACTTTCTCCAATACAAACGGTACAAAGTCCGGAGTGTCAAAATGCCCCGATTTTACAGCAAGCCTGGAGTGAAATGAGAGAATTGAAGAAATCTCAAGTCTATTTTCTGTATCCGTTTCTGTATCTGTACTTGGGGGTTGCGTAAAAAATGACGAGAGACTGACTCTAGGATTCAATGAAACAAAATGAAATTGAATACGATATGTGATGGGATTGAAAAATCTGATCCAGTTTTTTTTTTGGTTTCGTTTAGTTTGGTTCGAACCCGGACTCCCGAGCCGTCTTTTCCCGGTGAATGTGTGGACTGCACAAGTGGAGACGGAGGTTTGGGTTTAGTTTTAGGTGGACAGAAACGTAAAGGACAGAACAGAACAGTGTATGATGGTATGATATGGTATAGTATGGGATGGTGGAGTAATGGTTTGAGTGAACTCGACACTCACGATGGGAATTGGTGTATGAAGAGACTGCTGAGGACAAGGAATGAACGAACGAACGATCCCAGGAAAATTCCTCCCTCACCCTCTCCTCAACTAGCTCCTCTTTTCTCCACACTCCTCATGAACATGAACATGTATATACACTCATATGTAATATGTATGTATGTACGTCCACACTTTTCCACATATTCTATAGACAGACACAGACAGAGACAGACAGAGAGAGTCTCATTCCACTTGCAGCTCTATTCCTCTTGTAGGCAAGCTAGCTCAACTCGACTCAACTTGCTCGCTCGCACTCCGCACTCATACATACATACATACATACATACATACATGCATACATATAGACAGACGTATGTATGTATGAATGTATGTACGTATGACTCGGAGGATCACATGACACGGACTTAATCCCCACAGCCAACGAGAAAAAAACCTACCCCCATCATTTTTCCAGTATGTATCAGAACTTGTTCACTCTCTCCTCTCCTCGGTGCACTCAACTCACAAGTCAGCTCAACATTGCTCTGACATTGCACCCACAAATTGCAGGCTGAACCAAAGCCAAAGCCAGAGTCAAAGTCATAGCCAACGGCAAGGCAAAATCTTTCTCTCTCTTTCTCTCTCTCTCTCTTTATCGTTTGCCCTCCTTTAAATATCGGTATGTTTGCAGTATCCAAAGACTCGTCATCTTTTTATCCTCGTGGACGGAAAGAAAAGAGAGTCAAGGAGAAGAAAAGATTGAGACAGTCAGTCAGTCACTCATCTCATCATCATTGTCAGACAGGGTAGTTGTGATTTTGATTCATTTATTGGCCACATCCTCTAGAAAAATACTCCAGAGTCCGGAGTGCGTGGGTATTGTATAAAATGTATGTACATGTATTATGTAAAATTGAATCTCCAGTACTCGCCACAATGTAGCGTGCAGATACGGAGCGTTTGTATATTTATGTACAGTTCAACTTGCACCCCTATCTAGAGGAAGAGAGACTCAAGTTACCCCAATATCGGTTTTCAACCCTCTATTTCATGCATATGTATGTGTATGTATATTAGAAATAGGTTGAAGACTTGACTATAGAGTCGTCTCCTTTAGCGTTGTACTCATTCACTCTTCTTTCACATATGCATGCATTATACATACTCTCTGTCTATCTTTCTCTCCTCGGGATGCATTTTGCCTCTGTTTGTTTTTCATTATTGTCAACATGATGTACAATTTATAATGTATAAGTACATACAGAATGCAGGCAGCAAGTTTTCCTTCGATCAATCTACTCCTGCTTTTACCATATGTACATATGTATATACTTGAGTACATACAGGACGCAATTGGTGTGTATATACATATAATCAGGACAAGCTTTATGTGTGCGTTTTATTTAGTTTTTGGTGCTTTTTTCTTTGCTTAGGTATCTATACTATACACCAACTTATTAATTATCACTGTGCTGCCCTAACTCATTTTACTATGTATCACAAGAAATAAGAAACATTACCGACCATGGGACAATTTTTTTACCTAACTTTTACTAAATTTTGAAGCACAAAACCCATCCACCCCACTTTATCGAATTCGATACAAACAATTGGATGAATAATATTCATTTGTGGTGTAATAATATAAAAGTGAATTTTTCTAAAAGCAATTACATTTTGTTTAGCTTTCTCATGTCTAAACTAAACTAAGATTACAAGGTCCTTGCTATTGATAATAATAGCACTATTATAATTGTTAGCTCGATATTACAGAAAAAATAATACAGCTTCATAATATTTGTTGGTTCAGTTAGCACTATATCTTAATAAGGTATGATGAACATCTTTTGTATCATCTACTTGAATTTTATGTGTCATGAATGTAGTATGTGCAGTGTTAAAATACTTGAAGAGCCTCTTCGGACCTATATGAATAAAATCATCTATCTATCTTATAGTTCGCTCATTTCAAAGATTTGAGTACATATATTGGTGATAAGTTAAGCTTTAATGAACATACATTGTATGTAAGTAAGAACATTTCTAGAAGAATTCAGAACCTAAATCGGTTTAAACGGTGTATTCCACCTCCAGTTTAAAAATTATTTTTACTTCTATTATTAACTCTATTCTAGAAAATGGTTTACCTATTTACGGCCAAACCTCTAGTATGTAATATGCTCAATAATATTTAGCGAGTTGTTGACCAATTCCTTAATACTTATCTTAAACTAGCCGTTAAAGATGTGTATGTATTGAATTAGGTATCTCTACTATAGACCAACTGATTAGTTTCTCACTAATATCTCACTGTGCTGTCCGAACTTATTATATTATGTATCACAAGGCTCTAAATCTTAATATGAAGTCAATGTTTGTCGCAAAAGAAAGACAACATACAAATAAATAATATACTCATGTCTTTAAAGTTCCGAGCTTTAATTTTATGAAATTTAAATTTTGCCTCTTGTATAAAGTAATCTGTAATTGGAACAAACTTCAAACTACATCACATTAAATCCATTCGTCAAATCGACGCATTTAAGCCAGAACTACAAAATTACTAACTAAGCATTTTTTGTGATGTTGAATTGAATTAACAAAAAAAATATGCAAAATATAGGAGAAAGGCCCGAAAAAGGACAAATTCGGTACAAATAAATGTATATGCCTAAAAAAATTTTTCCTGATAAGTAATTGATTTGTAGTGAGAAAGGGTGATTGGACTTGACTTCTCCTATTAGCGTACATGCATGCATAAAATATAAAACAATTTTCGAGTCACCACCAACAGCAAAAGCAAAGACAGGGACAAGAGCAAAGGGAAAAGACAAAGGTATGCTATGTACATAGATAAGTATTTAAGGGTAGATTACACCCATGCAGATTATTAGCTCACACTCAACTTCCGCCAAAGTCAAAAAGGATAAAAGTGAAATTCTCTCCCGCTCTCTCCTTTGTTCGCCGAAACCGGGATTGCTCGTAAACGTGGCTTTTATATCGTTGATATTTTGATATTTCTCTCCGTTTTGTCCTTTACAATCACAATGATGATGATGATGATTATTATTATTTGCGGAGGACAGTCTTTTGTTTTAATGTACTTTGCCGTCCTGTCTCTTTTATTCCGCTCTGTTTTGTGGCTATAAATACATCCATCCGTTCATTCATTCATAGATACATACATACATACATACATGAGACTGCGTGTAGTTTCAAGAGCTCTTGCTGTGCTCTCTGTCTATGTAGAATGTAGATTGTAGATACACGAGTAAATATCCATGTATGTAGTAGAGCTGTGACTCTTTTCCGCGGTGCCCCTGCATTTAGGCGTATTTACTCAAGTTGATCGTATTAAAGGGTATAATGGCCATGTTATATCATGTTATTTTCGGTTGTAGTATGTACAGAGTACAGACGACGAGATGGAGGAGAGAAGAAGCAGAAGAACAAGAAGAGAAACGGAGGCAGGGAATGGATGCAGATGGGAAATTATTGGAAGAGGACCATGAGAATAAACAACCATTAGTAATGTGAAGAGAGCATAAAATTTCTTGTACGTGTTCCCCCTTCCATATAAATTTACTCTCTACAGTTCTCTCTCTCTCTTTCTCTCTTTCTCTCTATCTCTCTCTCTCTCCTCCAAAATTTGTTACACCTGCCTGCCTCCTTCCCTTTATACATACGAGATGGATGTTTAAGTACAATATTCTACATAACAAATCATCATCATCTTCCTCTTCTTGTACATAATCATTACAGAGAAAAAAGACAAAGACATCAAAAATCCTTCTTGCTCATCATCATGAACAATATTCTGTCTCTCTCTCTCTTGTAATTTTTCAAATCCACATCCACCAGCAGCATTTTCCATGCCCATTTCACTCTATTCTGCACAAATACGTACAAACTCACTCGCTCGCTCACTTGCACACACACACACACATACACACACAAACAGAGAGACTTTTTAAAAAGTTTTGCTGTCTCTCTGTCTCTCCACTTGTGTAAATCTGTAAATACAGGAATATTATGCAGGGAGATGAGCGAGGGAGCAAACTGATGGAAAATTTAGTGGGAAATATACTTTTATAACTATCCAACTCATCCACACATTGACAGTTTTGAGTAAAGTTGAGTTCACTTTAACTACACACACTTTACATGTATACTTGTTCATCCTTGGAAACTTGAACTTTTCCATTTTTCTCACAATGGCCCAGCATTACCATCATTATGATTGCTCACACGTTGTGTGTGTATAATATGTATAATGCAGAGTTATACATACTTATGGTTAGTTAAAGGAGCTCTCTCTCTCTCTCTCTCTCTTTATTCACAGCCCGGTGAGAGAGAAGTGAGAAAATGGGGAGGAGACGCACAGACAGACAGAAAAAATGAGCAAATATTTGGATAAATTGCAAACTGCCTCCACGCAATAATATACATCTGTATAATAAATACCCCATCATCAGCAAAGGCAGCACGAATTCATTTTTTATCCCCATTTCAACCTTTCTTTCCTTCCTTTATGCTTGTTTGCTTGCTTCCTTGCTTGTTGGGGGAATATGTACATATGTAATATGTACATGTGTAAAACAAGAGAAAATGAGCCTTGCTTTGTTTTGCTCCACTGAAAAGGAGTGATATGGATATGGCTATGGCTATATATATTTATATGGTTTAAGGAGGTCCGCCCGTATAGTCATTCAAAAAATTCCACATTTTAAACATTCCACATCATGCAAAGCTTTATAACTTTTCCCAATTCATTCCCAAATGTGCATGAGCACGTATACGTACAAGTACATATACATACAAATGTTATCTTTTTAAGTAACTACACCAATATTTTGTTTGTCTCTCTCTCTCTCTCTCTGTGTGTGTGTTCGATTTTCTGCTTTAAACAAGAGTGTCGTTTATAAAATGAAATTGACACAACTCGGGCGATAGACAATGCTTAACTATTTATGTATACATAAATATATGAATGATTCCTACGATAAAGGATACTTCGTTATTGTTTCCAGGGTAACATGCGTAAATTTCTAAAGAAAATGTGGACATGTTCCCCTGGAAACAGTAGCGAAGTATCCTTTATCGTAGGAATCATTCATATACTGAAGGAATGAGCATTCACACATAAATGTACGTACGTGGAAAACATTATTTATTGATTTTCCTTGTCAATTTACGTACAGGAAAAGCGACAAGCTGTTGGCTCAATCAGATCGAGGAAAAAAATTAAAACGAGAGAAAAAAAGTGTTCCTCTGTCGATGAGTGAAATGTATGTATGTGGAGTATCTTTGTATGCGAGCGGAAATGCTTTTTGCTCCCCAACTTTTCCCTTATATAATATCATATATTATGTTTGAATGATCGTCCTTATTTAGTTTAGATTTACATATTGAAACCTCGTTGATCTTACATTATTACGTACTACGTACTATGCATTATTGTCAACATTGTTCCCAGTCTCATCAGCCTTGGATACATATCCCGTACCAAAATATCCCGCCGAATTCTGCCAGAAATTTCGCCCGTCCGCCCAAGTTTTTCGGCCAAAAATTGCCAATTTTTTGTTGTGTGGGTAAAAATTTCTAACAGAGTTCTGGAGATTTCGGCTACATTAGGTTACTTTTCGGCCGAAAAACGGGCAAAAAGTAACTGAATCCTGAATTTTCTGCAGGAAAATTCTGCAAATTACTATTAAAAAAATTTTTGTACGGGATAGTATGTATAATGGATGCATAAAAATATGGGAAATGTTGAGCGGCGTTTAAATATCGTCGAGCTGAAACAGCTCAAGCTCAAGTTGAAAATGAGACTGAAAAGAGGAACAACATGAATGCATGCATGATCGTTTTTCGTCATCCTACAAATATCGAAGGGAAAGAAAGCCTCGTAAATGTCATCATTTTATGACGGTATGTGTATAATGTATATACATGCATATATACAAGGAAAATACCATTTGTTTTATAGATGAAAAGAAAGGATATTTATAGGGGGTCATAAAGGTGTCGCATCTATTTCAAACTTTGGCATTCTCCAAAGGTATGTATGCATCCTTCACCCCCTCCCCCTTTCTCTGGAAGCCTTCTTTTCTTTTTCTTGTCCAGCTCTCTCCATACAATATATAGGAGCAAAATTATATACATCGGAGAAAAGTGCGTAGAGTAACTAGCAGACCGTTTACGTTTTACTGGAGTGCTGGAGAAAAAAGCGGGGAGCGGGGAGCGGGGAGCGGTGGAAATGGAAAGGGGGTGAAAGCAGCCCTGTACAAAACGGTATTCAGTTTCTCCCGTTGTTGTTTTTACAGAACAAAGTCGTGTTTTGTACCTACATATTTATGTTTCTGCTCCAGCTGGAGAAACAGATTCTGGAGCTGGAGCTGAAGCTGAAACTGGAACTGGATTTTCAACTACTGTATGTACAAGATCATCCTTTTGGGGGATGGAAGAAAAAGAAGAAGAAGACGAAGAATTTGGCTGTATTTTGAAAGAGGAGGATTCTCCAGGAGTTGACTGTGACTTTGACTGGAGTGAAAAGGAGTGGAGTGGTCGGTCGGGGTATATGAATATAATTATGGAAATGGTTGAGAGAGCAACGTGGTTGCTCTGGAGAAGCTGAAATCTGGAATCTAGATGGATACATGAGATGGTGATGATTTGGTTCAGTTTCATTTGATTGTCTCTCCCTCTCCCTCTGCCTCGAGTTTCTCCAGTTTCTCTGGAGGAGTGTGATGATTGGGAAAACAAGAGGATCTAATGAAATTTCGACATCTGTTGTCAAGTATTATCAGTAATTAGCATATATAAGATTTACTTTTGGCTGAGCATCCGATTCGGATTCCGGAGCAGCAGCAGCAGCAACAGCAGCAACTCAATTCAGCTTACAAGCAAGAGACGAGACAAATCAAGGAGGAGCATTTCCAGGAATTACACAACGAACAACCAACAGCTTGAGACACTCAGCGTATCGTGTCGGTGTCCTCGTCTCTGGAATTGTCAAACTCTGGATCTGGAATTAGCAACTCAACCAGATTAAGACACTGTCGAAAGTTACACCTAAAAGCCACAAAAACGAGGACGACTGTCTCCCCATTTCTCCAGCAGCTTTCTCCATACATACATATGTCTATAGTTTTACCTTCTCCAGCATATTTAATTGTGTGTGTGTGTGTGTATTTATATTTCCAGATAGATGGATCGCTGGATAAACTCTCTCTTTCTTCCCTCTCTTCACAATTTCATTTACAATTCACAGTTTACAGTTTGGAGGACAACACTGGAGGACCTGGAGAAACTTTTGACTGGAGAAGAGGAACGAGAGCGTAAATACATACAATACAATACAATCCAATACACAGTAAATACTGTATGTACTGTACATGTTGCTGGAAGTTGCATGTTCCTGGATCCTGGATGTCGGTGGCCGTCCCACGGGGACTCTTACTGTTCAACCTTATAACTGGATAACTGGATAAAAGGCATCCGTCTTCTGCTTCCTCCACCAACATGTACAATGCACAATCTTTGTCCTCAACGACGCTCTTGACTCTCTCCACTTGTTTTCCCGCAAAGGAATCCTCAACCTTCTCCAGGAATTCCCGGGAGATTTCCAGTTCCATCTTCATCTCCATCTCAATCTCAATCTGGAGAAGGCCTGTTAAGACACGACGGTCAGAGATCCCAAAGACCAGCGCGTCACATTAAACCGTTTTCCTGCCTTCTTCTGTCACTCTTTTTTTTCTCCAGGATTTTTTCTCCAGTTCCTGCTCATCCCCCCTGGAAAAATGCTTAAGCATACATACATACATACAGTATAGGGAAACAAACAAAGATTTTTAAGGGTGATCCCGGAGTCAAACCCCGGAATTAAATTACAATTGCAATTGTAATGTTGATGGTAATTGTAATTGTAATTGCACGTGGTTATTTTGGCGATAATGAAAAACTAGAGAAAAAGTCGTCCTCGTACATATCCGGGGGAATTCGATTATGAGCGATGGAAATTGCCTGGAGAAAAAGGAGCGAGATGGCAAAAAAAACATGTTGCTTAAACTGTAACCTGGAAGGGAGCAAAGAAGAAGCAGAAGAAGAGTCTGGATTTCCTGGAGAAAAAAAAGGAGCGGGAGTAAGCTGGAGAAGAAGAAGACGACGAAAATGGTAAATGGTGAATGTTGTGCTGAGCCCAGCACTTCTCCACCATTCTCTGGAGAACATTGAAAAGCTTAGAGAAAACGAGAGAGAGAGAGAAAGGGAGAGATGGAACTCCCATTATGGTGGACATTCCAGGAGTTTGAGCTGGAACTGGAGAAAAGAGGGAAGCTTTTCCCCCTGCTTTGGTTTGGTTTGGTTTGCTTTGCGTTGCAGGACTTCCTGAGCGTTATGACCTATAATGGCTGTGTAGTATTATTTAAAACTGAGCCAAAGTAACTTCCCCTGTGGGTTACCCTCCCCGTATACATAGCCTTGAGAATCTCCAGGATTTCAACTGCTGGAACGACCGTGATGGGATTCCAGGATGATCCGGTGGATTGCAGGGGCAATCTCATCAATGCATGATTGCCAATAGATGAAATTGGATGACATGGCCATATTCGTATTGGTATTGGTATTGGCATTGGCCCTTGACACAAACATGTGTGTAGAGAGAAAAGACTGGAGAAAAAGCTGGAGAAAAATCCAGGATCAAAAAACCACCATCAAAAATGTTTTTCCAGGGTGCGGATCTTCATCTCATCATATGTCCCCAGTCCAAGACAAAATTCAACTTGAACCTAAACTTTAGTAGATAGTTGCACGTAAAAGCGAGTGAATGAGTGAGTAAGTGAGTGAGCGAATGGGTGGGCCAGAGGGAGGAAATGATGAGTCTCCACTTTTTTTTACTGGAGAAAATTTGGAGAATGGAGGTCTAACGCGCGGCCAGTGTTTTTAATCGAAGTAAAATGGGAATTTTTTTAACTATGGACAATGTACTTACATATACATACATATGCTATACATTACACATTACACATATACAGTGAGTGTCAAAAGTGTGGGACCTTTTTCAAAACTCAATATTTTCTAAATGCTCAAAATTACTTCGATATGCCGGTGGTATCTTTGTTGTTTCCTAAAGGGTTTAATAGGATGCTATAAAATTTGATGGAAAATACCCGGGTAGCAGGTCAAAATCCGAAAAAACCCGAAAAATCCATAATCACCTGCCAAAACTCTCCCGATTTTTTGTCTAAAATTATTATAATTTGGTTTTCCCAATATTTTGGAAATTCTAAAGTCCAAAATTGTCACGTTTACTAGATTTTTAGCAATTTTGGTCTAAAACTGGCGGATTTTAAAGAAATTTATAAAATAAAAAACCCCGCTGTTTTTTGAGGACTTTCAGGAAAATTTCATCAAAATTCACCAGTTTTAGACTAAATTTGCTAAATATCTGGTATAAATGACGATTTTCGTATAAAACCGAAATTTCCATTTGAATGGTAACTAAAAATGGCCCCATGGATTTTGATAAAATTTTCACAAATATCTTAAACCACGCTAAAGTTTCAATCCCCGACGAAAAAATCAGAAAAAATCCCGGGAGTTTTGATGGGTCATTCGGGATGGATCTTTCGGGTTTTTTCGGACTCTGACCACCGATACATCAAAATAATTTTGCCCATTCATACAATATTGAGATTTGAAAAAGGTCCCACATTTTTGGCACTCACTGTATACATGTACTTATTATTTTTTTCATTATTTTTTCTTTGCCGATAGTCTTTGTCCTAAAAATATTTTCCACCCGGGTTTTATCGACTGTCGATACACCCACAAAAAATGAGGAGCAGATTCTGATCCAGAAGTTCGAGATCCAGATCCAGGTCCAGGACTGATATGAACAAAGGGACAAAAGGGAAAATAAAAGACAAGGTGAAACATTAAATTATTATTATTATTTTTATTATTATTACATTATATTGCTGGACAAAAAAAAGTAGTAGTGAACGGGGGATGAAAAGGAAAAGGGAAGAAAAATGTGCCCTTCCTCCTTTGGCAAGTTTTCAATTTTTTCTCTCAACTATGCACATACATACATACATACATACATACATTTTTGAAAAAACATGGACGGAAGAAGAATGTGCGGAAAGAAGGGAGAAACTACATAAAAAACTTGGAGCCAAGTTTGCCGTTGGTGGAAAAATTGTGGGAAATTTCAGTAAATGTCAAAAATGAACAATTGTTGTCCATTATGGTCATTCTTGCATAGAGTCCAAACTCTTTTGTGGGTAATAGAATGGTTACCTTTGCAAAAAAACTGCTGGACGGACGGGCGGACGGACCATGGAGAAAAACCCAAGGTTGGAATGGAATGACCGGTAAAAGGAAGAACTGGAGAAAATTTCAGGGAATCATTTCTGTCGCAACGGAAAGGAAAATAAATAACAGCTCAATAAGAAGGCATTCACATTCTTTCCCTATTTTTCTCCCTTGTACACTTTTTCGTCTATCTATCTATCTATCTATCCATATCCATACTCTAGACACTTTTACCGGGCAAAGCCATCAACTATCAACTATCAACCCACCACCAGCCAGCCAACTGGAGAAAACTGGAGAAACTAGAGAGAGAAAGTGAGGACAGACACTCAGGAAATCATATCGTCCCTTTCTTCCATATCCATACCTACTTATTACTTATACTGTGATACACACAAATATCTGTACAATTTACAGGTCTATATACATATCTTTCCCTGGCAGGATATGCCTCAAAAACACGGCTTTTCGCTCTCATTTTTTTGGAGATTGTATAGCACAGTTTTCAATTTTTCTCCCTGGCCAACTGGAGAAAACTCCGGTGTACATAAAAAGTCCTTAAAATAAAGCTTTTCTACTTTCTTTTAGTTTTTAGTTTTAGTTTTTTTTACAGAGTTTCGTCCTTCTATAGGAAAGAAAAAAGGAATACTTTGTACATTATTTTTTGAAAAGCATTCATGGTCTGTTAGAAAATAACTTTGTCAAACATTTTATGGAATTTTGACCAAAGACCACAGCTTTGGGTCAAAAATCTCAAGAATTTTGGTTAAAAATCTCAGGAATTTTTTTTTAAATCTCAAGAACTTTGGTTACAAATATCAAGAATTTTGGTCAACTTTGGGTACCTTTTGTCGAAAATCAAGTCAATTTCGACCAACTTTTGAAACACAATTTTTATCGAAAATCTTGACAGTTCGATTTTGGTCGCTCACTGTGACAATTTGCAGCAAATTTTGACTTTTACAGTTTTGGTCAAAAGTTGGGCATTTAGACTTTTGGTGCTATTTTTTTCGACAATCTTATCAATTTTGAACGACTTTTTGTACAATTTTGGTCAAAATCTTGCCAATTCTGACAACTATTGAAATACGATTTTGGTCGAAAATGTTACCGATTTGACCAACTTTTGGGTTCGATTGTGGTCGAAAATCTTTTGCACTTTGGCTTTCGATACTATTTTGGTCGAAAATCATCTCAATTTTTATCAACTTTTTTGTTCAATTTTGGTCGAAAACCTTGCCAACTTTGATTGATTTTCGATACAATTTTGGTCAAAAATCTTTTGCATTTTCCGACTTTGGTACCATTTTGGTCGAAAAATGGTACCAATTTTCAATTTTAACCAATTTTTGATACGAATTTGATGAATCATCACCAAAAAATGAAAACGAAATAAAGTCACGCGTAAAATTTTCAGAAGATTAGACAAAATTTATTTTAAAAAGTTTAGTTTTAAAATTTATCTCAACTTATTCAATTTTTAACGCTTCTTTTTTGCATAGGTACAGAAATTATTTCCATCAATGCAGCTTTAGCAATACAAACAAGCTGAAAGAAAACTTGCAATTTTTACATAATAAATGTGCATATGTAACTTCACACTTTTCACACTATGAAAAAAATCTTTCAACAAGTCAACATACAACAAATTGAGCCCACAAAATATAGATTTGCATACATAGGTACTGTAAAAAATGATAGAGCTCGGCTCTTTTGCCTTGTTGAAAAGTTACCCGTTGATGGCGGATGATTAGTTGCTTTTTGGCAGGGCAAACGAACCAAAATTTGTTCCTCATTTTAATTTCCCTTTCATTTCCCTTCCGAGTCGGTGAACCGAACAAAACAGCAATGCCCGGGTATGGAGAGCGGATGAAAAAGAGAAATAAAGAGAGAGCGAGAGAGAAAACCGGGAAAAGTGGAGAAGATGAATATCTGATCAAATAATCCGATATTCAAAACACCGACAGCTAATAACTTTGACTTTGTGTGTGTACTTACATATTATATGTATTTATGTATTCCCTTGCACAATTTTAAAAGGAAAATACAATACGATATACATACGATACGATGGCGGAAGCATTAGCACGGTGCATATGGAAAGCTTCCTTTCTACATGTGAAAAGTGAAGGTGTCTCACTGTTGCTGTTGACTCGACCATATTGACTCCTTCAACTTGTTCGCTCCAGCTCGCTCATCCATCCATCCATTCATTCATTCATTCATCCTCTCCCTCCGTCTCAATCTCAAGATTATCGGGAGTAAAAAAGGGAGAATGTCCCACTCTCTCCTCTGCCTTTTCTCACAGGAAAAGCAAAAAAAGTCAAAATGAGAAAGGATGCGATAAGCCGACTGATTTCACATTTCCCATCCTGCATTGCTTCCACTTCCCGCATAGTTAGCATAGCATAACATTTGACTCCAGTTTACATTTGCACATATTTTTTTTACAACAAATCCCGAACAAAAATCTCCCGCGGAAATCTAGTAGGAAATCGACCCAATTGAAAAATTACCGGATTTTTTCAGTCAAAAGCAACAAAATTCCGGGGAGAATTCACAGAATTCTTTGACATTTTTGCAAACAAATTCTGAAACTTTTAAACGGAAAATTTGTACTGAAATTCTGGAGATTTTGACCGGAAAATTTGTACTAGAATTCTGAACATTTTAGCCGGAAATTTTGTACTAGAATTCTGAAAATTTTGACCGGAAATTTTGTACTAGAATTCTGAAGATTTTAGCCGGAAATGTTGTACTAGAATTCTGAAAATTTTGACCGGAAATTTCGTATTGGAGTTTTGAAGATTTTGACCGGAAATTTCGAATTAGAGTTCTGAAGATTTTGACCGGAAAATTTGTACTAAAATTCTGAAGATTTTGACCGGAAAATTTGTACTAAAATTCTGAAGATTTTAGCCGGAAATTTTGTACCAGAATTCTGGAGATTTTGACCGATTAATTGGCAATACAATTCTTAAGATTTTGACCGGTTAATTTGTGACATCATTCTGAAGATTTTGACCGGTCAATTTGTAACACAATTCTGAAGATTTTGAGCGGAAAATTGGCACTAGAATTTTCATGATTTTGACCAGAAAATTTGCTTCAGAATTTTGAAGATTAGGCATGGGAAATTACAGAAATACCAGAATTCTAAGATTTTTACCGGAAAATTTAGCAACTTACGCCGTTTAAACTTTCTGCATCAACTTTGATTAAAATTGTTGCTTGTTTTTGTACGGGAGGATTCTTCTGCAGTGTGGATTGGTTTCTGTATCAAGAAAATCGGGAGAAAATCGAATGCTTACTAATGCAAGGTGCATAATACATAATACAATCAAAGAGTCAAAGAGTACATTCATGTATATATATATATATATCATATGTACATATGTAGTTACTTTTTTCTGTGGGAGACAGGAGCTGAGGAAAATTTCGAGCTCAGATCAACTCCAGTCAAGTTAAGTCAAGTCAAGTCAAGTTTAGTCAACTCTTTGGATTGCTCCAGAAAGAATAAAGAAAGAACTGGAGAAAGTCTGTTTACTCACAAAACCCCGACGCTTTCTGCTCCTCTCCTTTTTTCTGTACATATGCACATATGCATATATGTACTGAACTGGAGAAACGTCAATAAAGCTTATGAAAAATGAAGTCTAAATCTGTGCATTTTTTCACTTCCCCAGTTTCTCCACTTTCCCCTGTTTTTCCAAGCGAGCGGGTGAATACTTTCGGCGTCCCTTTCAGCTTCCCAGACATCTTCATATGCATAATATGCATTTTTACACCGAGTTTACGGTTCAACTGGAGGAACACGAGAGAAAGCTCCCCATTTTTTCCCAGTGTATCAAAATGTTATAAATATTTATTATGTAAAATACATACATATAAGTATTTGTATCTTTGCTCGCTTTCTTTCTTTCTTTCTATCCGTCTCATGTTTCTCAGATCAATCATACATGCATAAAACAGTGAGTTATTTGCAACACATCCTCTACTTTTTTATGTCAAAAGAAAGAGCCGAGAAAATGGGAATATCTTTTGAGAAGTCAATATAAGTTTCATCACTCTCTCTTCCTCTCTCGTAAACCAAGTGCATCCGCACATATTTATGATATCAGGCAATTTTTTACGGGCGATAAGGTATCCAGATTATTCACACACACAAAAAGACAGAGAGACAGGCAAAGAGTCAAAATCTTTTCCGTTGAGGAGAGAAAGAGAAATAAAATATTCTACAAAGAATAATCCTCATGCATGCACATAAATTCAAAATATTTATTCTATGTATTGACACTTTGTGCATCTTTTTGGGTGAAAAATACGAATATTAGTACACAGTGTATTGGGACTTGTGTACTTTTTATTGTGTTGTATGGTACGGAATTTTAGATCTTTTATTATAGTAGATGTACATATGTATCTTAATATTGGGAAGATGATGATGTCATACTGCACTTGATTACATTATACATAAAATTGCACTGTATAACGCAACGACTGGACGACACTGGATTGAACTGGACTGGAGTGTCAAATAAGAGTGTCAAATTTCCCTGTTGTAAATACATACTAAAAAATACTTATGTATTTATACATATATGATTTAATACACACTTTCTGATCAATCTTTATGTATAAATACTTGATTATTTTTTCTTTTCATATAATACTCGTATGTCCTTTTATTATTTTTGCCGACGTCTGTTTTACATGTTTTTGTGTGTAGTGTGTACACTTGATTATATCAGAAGATAAAGCGTCAATTAATAAATAGTTATTGACATTATGTAAGTATTAATTTTACTGTATTTATCTATACTTACCCTTAGAAAAAAATCTTGCTACAAAATCTCATCAAATTTCAACACAGGATTTTGGTCCAAATTTTTTTATCAACGTTGATCAAATTTTGATGAAAAGTTGGTCGAAAATCTTAAAATATCATGCAAACACCTGCAAAAAATGTTAATCTTGTCAAATCTCTCCAAACTTTTATGATATTTTACAAGAACGATCATTTTTGATGAGATTTGACAAGAACGATCATTTTTGATGATATTTTACAAGAACGATCATTTTTGATGAAATTTGACAAGAACGATCATTTTTGATGATATTTGACAAGAACGATCATTTTTGATGATATTTTACAAGAGCGATCATTTTCGATGATATTTGACAAGAGCGATCATTTTTGATGATATTTTACAATATTAACCATTTTTGATGAAATTTTACAAGATTGTCAATTTTTGATGAAATTTTCATGGTACTTTATCAAAATCTCATCAAATCTTGAAGAAAATCGATACGGTTTTCCCCAAAATCGTGTCAAAATTTCATGAGATTTTTCCACAAGATTTTTTTCTCAGGGTACTTTGCACAATAAACGGGTGTAAAAATGAACAAAATGTGGGTAAGTTTACGACACACATGTCGAACAATAAGACATGAAGGAATAAGCAATGAATAAGCATTGAAAAAATATTGCACACAACACAATACATACAAAATACAATAAAATAAAATATGTATTCAAGCCATATGACAACATTCAGCATTCAGCATTGAAATAAACAAACAAAAAGTGAGTCGAGTCAAGTTCCAAATTCTAAACCAGCTTCGTATGTATGTATTTCGTATTCCTCCTGCTCATCATCTCCTTATTCGCTCGTGGGTTTTAACAATAGATACTCGTATAAAAGCACGCAGAAATTCCTGGACCACAATCCACAATTGCCATCAGGTACATTTACACAAAATGCATGATACATCATTCTCTATTTACATACATACATAAATGTTGAGAGTCAGTACACAATTTACCGGTGACAGTCATACAATTTGTGTATATGTACATGTATGTATGTATGTATGTGTGAAAACAATAAACAAATTGGCACAACAGGACGGGGGGAAACGTGCCAATTTTATGCTATTGGTTACTCCGATTCGAATGATATAATATAAATAATAAATCAAACTTAATTGATTACCTTTAATACACATACGCAAGCATGCATCTTGATACGTAAATGTATGTAGAAATGATACTTATTACTTATTATGGAGGAGAAGAGAGAAAGAATGTCAATAAAGAGAGGACTGACTGAAGGCCTTGAGACTTTCATGTGTGTGTGTAATTTCAACAATAAAATACATCCAAAATGTATGTCTCAATGCAATACACACACGTAAAAATGTATTATGTATACACAAAACCGATAAATAAAAATAACAGGAGCGTTTATTGCAAAAATGGTGTGAAAACCGGCTGACAAAACGACGACAACTGTATCAGTATATGTAACTTAATACATATTATATTATTTTTATGTATGCTCAATGCTCAATGCTCAATAACTGTGTTCAATATGTTCTTTTCTATCTATGTATATATGTATGAATTCTGTTTTATTGTGTTCCCACTTGCAACTGTTCCCTGTTCCCCTCTTTTTGTATTGCAGTAACTATGTACTATGTATTTGCGTGAACAAATAAAATGCCGATCAAAATGTTTTTGTAATTGATCGATCAATAAATAAAATTTAAAATACACGCCATGTACCAATGCTTCATATATATTATATTTGCAAGATTGACCTTAGAAAAAAAGGATGTCAAAAAATTTTATGATGTGTTTTAACACGATTTTGCTCGAAAATCTTGAAACGAATTTTGATCAACTTTTGGCGAGGTTTTGATGAAAGAGGCATGAAAATCTCATCAAAAATTGTCCATCTTTGACTCAAGTTTCATGAAATTTTGAGGAAGATTAAGATTTTTTCTTAAGGGATAAAAAAATAAAATGCAAATTTTTCAAAACTAATTTTTTACCGCAACATTTTGGCTTCAAGGAATAAAGGAAATGAAATAAACATTTTGATTTAATCAGAAGTTTGACGTGACCATGTTTCCTTTTTTTAATTTAACTTTAGCTCCTCAATTAAATTTACAATCTACAGTATACAGAGTCCACAAATCCAAACGTTTAGAGTGCAGAATTACGTATGTATCTAAAAATTTAGACTCTTGAGCTGACAACAACTTCATCATGTACATAATACATAACCATAATAATAATGTTAACTGACAACGTTTAATGATTTTTATGATCTCTCTCTCTCTCTCTCGTCTTTAAATTATAGTTTTGTTTATTGTGTAAACACCATCATGAATTTTCATGTGCGTTCAAACTCTACATTGTACATTTTACACTTTACATATAGACGTTACACATTGTGCACGGGAAATGGAGAAGACAGAGGAAGAAGAAGACGACGAAGAAAAGAAAGAGATCGAAATTTAACACCCTTTTTTATGCCCGTGTTATTCTCCCATTATATTCCTATAGGTATGCACAAAATGCTATGCCTATAATGCATAATACATGCATACATCAAGCATTTCTATGTAGAATATAAGCAAAGTTCACAAGACAAAAATATATTGTGCAAATACATCCTTGTTTTTCAATGTCTTTATCTCGTTTATATGCAACCCTTGAAACAATCAACAACAGTTTAAAACTCTCCTTCAAATTACAAATTTAGACCGACATGTTAAGATAATATATAATATATTGAGTATTGAGCATTTTCCTTCTCTATAGTTTAAAGTATAAACCTTGTTAAATGCCTGTGGAATTTTAATTTTACTTTTTAATTGTCCAAATTTTGCCACCTGTCCATTTTGTCGCATAAAATATTGCAAAAATACTTGCTGTACTTTCACATAATATGTTAATATATTTTTTATGTAAAATTATGCCGACTGTAAAATTATGCAGGCTGTAAAATTACAATGCGGACTGTAGCATTTCCAAGTATGTGCATAAAAAGAACAAAAATCTGAAAAAGTATATATATTGCTTACCTTCATTGAAAGTTCCGTCCGTAAAATAAAGCTTGTCCCAATTCCACCGTTTTCCAACACTCTTGTTCAATTTTTTCTTGTTTTCCCACAAATCTTGAATTATTTTTTTATTTTACTATAGTACTTTCCTTGGTTTTATTCCTTGATTATGTTTCTCTTTCTCCCACCATACCATTCATTCACAAAAATATCCTGGAACAAAACACACCAAGTAAATTTTTACACACTTTTGCTTTTCACAATAACATGAAAATTACGCACATTACAATTTGCACAAAATTTCGTCCATCCAATATTATATAATATATATAACGGCACAATCGGTTAAATTTCTATACATACTGCGATTCCATATAAATTTTATATGTATACACTGCAAAAAAGGCAGAGAGAAAAGATAGAGAGGGGGAACAACCACACGGGAAAATTCCCGGATAAAATCTCCAACTCTTGGTGATTTGATACGACGCCGAATAATAATAATAATAATAGTAGTTATGAGATGACGGAAATGATGCGATCTGATCTAATCTGATACGATCTAATACGATTCAATGTATGTATATCGGTGAAATGAGGCATGAGCTCTTTTTTTCAGCTCCTCATCGGGATCTGAACCGAGCAAATGGTTGAATGGTGAATGGCATGATGAAGATCAAGTGAAATGGCAGGAGAGAGAACGAAACAAAAGGGACGGGAGAGAAAGAGAGAGAGAGAGAGAGAGAGAGGGAGAGAGGAAAAGAAAACAAAAAGAAACTAATAAAATGTGTGTGTATGCATGTATACATGTACAACAATAATAATAATGATGATAGCGATAATGGGAGCAGATCGTGGCAGAGAGAGAGAGAGAGAGAGAGAAAATGACACCTCGAAAAAATGTACACACATCAGATACCCACTGAACATTAAACATTCAATCCACATCCAGTCGATATGATGCAATGTAAATTAATGGTTGAAAGAGAGAGAGAGAGAGAGAGAGAGCAGAAGAAGAATCAAATATAAAAGGGATAGAGAGAGAGAGAAATGTTTATCATTGATCATTAGAAGAAAAACGGAGTGGCGTAAACAAGACTATTGACAATTCTCCACTATCTCCTTCATACATTTAGTCATAAATACATGCAGCACGTTATCTCTGAAAAGCAAGAGAGAGACAGAGAGAGAGAGAGAGAGAGAGAGAGAAAGATGATACGCTCATTTTGCCATATTGCACTTGTACACACACACACACACATTTACACAAATACATTAGACAAACTCGTACATAACATGTACAATGTACAATTACACTTACTTTTGTACACACAAACACAGTGGAAAACCAACCAACCAACCAACGAGCCAGCCAGCCAGCCGTTCTCCAGCCATGCAAACAAATTTTTTTTTTATCTGCAGCAAAATATCTGTATTTTGTATTTATGCATAGATTGTATATATTGTACAAATCTGAATTTAAAAAAATAATATAAAAATTGTAGTTAAAATTAGTATTTTCTATTTATTTTGCCCTTGTAATCTTTGTTTTCCCTGGGTTTCTCTCTGGGTTAAAGAGGAAAGGGGGGAATAAATAATAATAATAACTATCATCCCAAACTTTACCTCGTGTTGATTGTTGATGATGATGATGACTTTTGGTGATTAAGTATACATGATATATGATAAATATTTTTTGTTGGGGAAGGATACACATAAAATGCACACTTTTTGCACTTGTCAAGAAAAAGTCGTTCAACTTTTGAGAATCGCGAATCTCAATCCAAATCCAAAGAATATTGTTCGTTTATTGTACATTGTACACTGTACACACCGTGTAAATGTACATACAAAATGTACAATGAACTTGTATCTGTACAGTTTTTAGTTAGTTAGTGAGTCACTTGCGTATCAAATATACATACATACATACATTTATGCATGCACAATAAAAATAAAATGAAATAGAAGCCAACCTTGTTTTTTCCTGAGCATCATCACCATCTTTTTTTTCGTCTTCTCGTGCTGTGTGTATACATAATGATATGATACGATGTGATAAGACATGATTTGATACGATATTTTCTATTTGAGATTCGAGACAAGATAAATGTCTACTACATACATTAGTTGAGCAGACAGGAGAGACGAGGATAGAAGATAGACATTAGACATTATTTTATTGTTCTTTTTCTCCATGCCCTCTGACTCTGACTCTGACTCCGACTCTGTATATATCATATTTTTATGCTACTTATTTATCATACGTACAAATAACAATATTTTTACACTGTTTTATAAACCCCTTCATTTTAAAAAGGTACGCCTAAATAAGTATACATATATTATTGTACGTACGATCAAAAAAAGTGTGGCAAATTACATTCTGCTGGCTCTTCACGGGCGACTGCCTTGACACTATGTATGTACAATGTACATACTATGTATCTACAAAAGCGTAGAAAATTATATTTAAAACTGAGTATTTCTTTGATTTGTACCATCGTACGAAAAATATGTGCATAAAAATGTATAAAAGCAATAATGCAGAGCAACATTTTTAATCATTTTTCACCTCAGGAAAACAAAAAAGGATCAATACACGATACAGCATATTATTTTATATTACTTTATACTCATCTTTTTTTACATTAGGTATAAAATGTGTCAATGTGTAAGAATGGATGCGGTGTTTATGTTTAGGCTTGAATTTGTAAATTGTATACATACAGTTTAAAGTGTACACACTGAGTGTAACAATGTGTTGACTTGATTAGTGTGGGTAGCTCATTGTCATAATATGTACTTACATACATATAAGACATATAGAACGACACATAAACGAATGGTGGCCAACAAACAAATAAACAAGGGAGATAATGATAATAGAAGGTTTTCAATTTTTTAAGGGGCACGTGAGTACACACATACTGTGTACATATATGTATATATACTCACGTGCGGCTCACTCACTCACTCTCGACCCTTTCGTAAGACGTCTTCTTATCTCACGTGCGGCTCGCCTTATCAAAATCTCAAAGTCCAAAATTTAATCCCAATTAATGACCTCGTCCTGCATCCTGCATGTAACTATTCATCGTTATAAACAGGCATACATCGTATACGGTAAATCTATCTTTCTATCTGCTCGAAATGCATACATAGGTATGTACACCTGGTGCCGTTCCCGATTTAAAAAAAAGTGAAGCCAGGAAAAAAGTCCCAAAAAAGACAGTAAAAGCAATACCAACAATTTTTAATTGTGCACGTAAACAACAAATTGGCGTCTTTTCCAATTTTTATTATGCTGGGGCTAGCTGAACTCCGCCACTCGGAAATTGTAAACGGGCACACTTTTCAACAGTGCAAGACTGAGAAGATTAGTTTCATAAACTTCATATGTAAGCTGCAGTTGCAGCTTTTGTTGATTTGAAGAAAGCATTTGACTCCATTTGCCCACTAAAGCTTTTACTTCTTTTATTTGATTTGAAAATCCCTGATATTATTTTGATTTACCGGTGCATGTATTTTTATCGTCAAACCCTCCGTATCAATTTGGGTCCCTACCTTTCTGAATTATTTTTAGTTTTATTATTACTGGTAGATGAATTACTAGTAGCTCTATTGGTGGTCCAAATCAAAACTGTTTTACAATTATCATCAAAATTGTCCATCTTGTCGAATCTCATCAAATTTTTGCGTGATTTTGGTAAACTGACCAGAAAATCTCACCAAAATTTGTCAATCTTATAGAATCTCGTGAACATTTAATGATACTGATAAGATTTTTTTCTATACCTAGTTTTCTTCCCACATGATTCAACTCACAAATGAGCCGGCGTTTTTGTGAAATATTATACCTAGATTGAATTTTGTATGTATATATATGGGCCGTTTTTTTATAATCGATAATTCTAAATTTTTTACATGAGGTTACTATAGCAACTCTTTGTTAAAAACAATTAGAATTATCGATTATCAAAAGAACGGCACATATGTGATCTCAGTCCCAATTGATGACTATGGAGAACTATGTAAGAATTCTAATAACAGATACAGATCAAAATCCTGTTATTGTTTCATTTTTTGCCTCTATCAATCGATCAATTGAGAAGGCTTCTCTCCACAAACTAACTATTTATACGTACACACTACACACGTATGCATACATTATACATACATACGTACACGCTCGCTTTTGAGCAACAAACAAAAATCGAGGGATCATCATCAACAACAAATTGTTATTGTTAGTACGAACTAACTAACTCCTGACAATGCACACGGTTGTTTGTGTGTGTGTGTGTCTTTTTTGCCTTTGCCCTTTCCCCTATAATGAAAATTGTCCATGTTTTCGTCCGTGTGACTGTCCGTGTCACGTTGGACAGAGACCGAGAGCCAAAGACAAAGACAGAGAGTCCAGAGTTGAGCTTTCTTGTAAAAAAATGTCTCGTCTTTGTCTTTACATTTGTCCTCCGTCTCTTTGAGAAAAAACAGGGGAGTCCAAAGTATGCATATACATTATACATATGTATGTACTTTGTGTGATATCTACCGATTCTCGTGACACTAATGCACTCACGATCAGTCGTCCCTCTCTTTCGCCTCCGAGTTTTGTTCATGTTATTCACATTAAGAATTAATCTGTTTACAACCGCCGCCAACAGCCAGCCAGCCAACAACCAACCGTCAAGCTATGCTATGCTATGTATAATATGTATAGTCGATGAGCCAACTTTAACAGCCTAGCTGGAGAATCTAGCTCGAGTCTCCGTTTTACTCCGTCCTCGTCAAGTCTTATAAATATTAAAGAGCTTCCAAGCATACATTTACAATATACATACATACATACACACAACTTTTATGTCTCCCTTTAAATCAAATCAAATGGAATCAAATGAAATGAGAGTCCCGCTCACAACATGTATGTATGCATATTGCATATCTACAAAACACTGTAAAAGTAACACTAAAACTAAAACTTGGAGCAAAACTTAATGTTTTTTGTGTGCATACTTACATAAAACTTACACCGAGACAAAGAACATTGGTTGATTTTGTTGACCAAGGCTGAGAAGTAAAAATAATAGAAAAAGAAGACGAAGTCGAAGAAAAAGTTGCCCAAAACGAAGAGTTGAGCCTTCAAATTGGGATAGAAATGACAGAGTTGCTCAATGACATTTAAGGTACAACTTTTTTTCTTTCCCCGGGCCCAGCAAAGAACATAACATAAAAATACATACACATGCAAAAACACACAGGCGGACTTTTATTATATCATGTTATGTTATATTATATTATACTATACTGTGTACAGTGAATTGAGAAATCTGTAGTTAAAAAGACGTAAAGGACTTGAGCAGCTCGTATAAAGTGCGGAAAAAAAGAGTAAAAGAGTTGACGACGACGACGGTGATGATGAGGATGAGGATGAAGATGAAGATGAAGGGAATGAGAGGAAAGATGACGAGAGATGAAATGCTGAGAAAGAAAAGATCGAATTGTTTCATCAGGTCTTCATAATCCCTGCAGCGCATATAATTTAAGCTGGAAACTTGAAAAAGCTTCTAAAAGAAACAATTAATGCGTTCATTTTTCCAGCCAGCTGAACAGAATAAATCGGCATATAGACTGTATGTATGTATATTGTATAATATGTATGTATGTATGTACACTGTAGCTAAGAAGCAGGACCAGGGAGTTTAAGCCGGAGAATTTACAAAAGTCCCGGATTCAAATGAATGTCCCTGCAGCCTATCAGTATTCAGATTCCAGCAACTCCAGGACGATTCCAGCTCAGCTATTTCTTTTTTTCCTTTTACTTTTTCTTCGTCTTCTTTTTCCTGCCACTACCACGATGTGATGACGAAAAGGAAGACGAAGACGAAGACTCGAGAGAACAGGACTTTTGCGATGCGGAGCGATTCTTTGGTACGGCAGAAAAATAATTAAAAGAAAGTCAATTACAAAGCTGAGGCAACGGCCCCCCTCACTCACTCACTCACTCATTCCTTTACTCTCTCTGTTTCTCTCTCTCTCTTTCTCTGGGTAAAATCGGCATCAGGCAGTTCGCCCCTCTTCATTTGCATCATCACCGAAAAAACATGAGCCCCATTTCTTCTTTGCTCTCTCCCACTCTCCCGACCCTCGATTTCCGATAAACCACTTACTCCTTTCTTCTACCCGCTAACTGCACTATATACCGTACAATATAATATGCTGTATAATATATGTATGTATACTGAGTATTCTCTTCCAGGAGGAATCATGGCAACCTTTCTCCAGACATTACCACCATTTTATATTACATCACAATGTATGTAGTATGTATATTTCTCTCTATTTCTTTTTCTCCATGGCCGATCGGCCCCCTTGAATTTCTCGCCGTTGCCTCCTAACTCAAATCCAGTCGAATTTAGCCGAGTCAAGTCAAGTCAATAACGTTCATCTTGTCTCTCTTTCTCTCGATTTTTCAGGTTTTGTCCACAATGTTTGCAGCAAAAGAAAATGGCTTGGAAATGAAGAAGGAAGGAAAGACAAATACATTGAGAGAGAGAGAGAGAGATTCGTTCATCGTATACATACATTACATTGCATTTCTACGGTGTTGAAATCTCAGGGACTTGAGAGATTTCCCAGTTTGTCTCACATTGCCCGCAAACCTGAAAAATTGTAGCGTTTTTTAAAGGTATTTTATGCTATATTTTAACAGCATACGATTCTAGGTGAGATGTTAGAGGGTACTTTGAAATTTTTTGAGTATACAATTTCATAAAAATTTGATGAGATTTTACAACCCTTAGACAAAAATCTTATCGAATGTCATGAAAATTTGATGATATTTGACAAAATTGACAATTTTTGATGAGATTTGACAAAATTGACAATTTTTGATGAGATTTGACAAAATTGACAAT
>JAQIVE010000858.1:0-30528 GCA_034698285.1 Sminthurinus bimaculatus | reverse complement strand
ACAATCAAACGGGAAAATCTATGACATGCAGCACTACTAGATGCTGCCGTACAATTCAAACAGATACGGTACTTATTAGTACTTATGCTTACAGGGTCTGCATTCCTAATATCGCTTTTTCTCCGTTTTAGGTACATACATGGGATACATGTTGTACATACATATTTATTTATTTATTTACTTAAGAACAACATTGTGGACACGCATCATGATATGGAATATGGACACATTTCAAGATAACTATAAAAATGCTCTACTATTAATTTATAACTTAATCAATTAATAGCAGTACAAGTTAATGAATTTCATGGTGCGCAAAATCCTTTAGGGAGTAGACATATGAAGTATTAATTTCAATTCTGTAAAAAATGGCAAATTTGAATTCACTGAGCTAGGGTTCAAGTAGTTTATCACTACTGTATGCCTGCAGATTTCTGCTTCATATTAACTTAATAATGTATTGAAACAATATAATGTAGACCAGATATAAATTTTTACTACGTCTTTCCTCATTCTCACTGCAAATGACCTCGGATTTTAAAGACGTATTATATATTGCAATATATAATATAATGTATAATGTAATGTTATAACAAATAAAACTTTCATCTATCGTTACTCCACGTTCTCACAGCGCATAAATACATCAAATGGCCAGTACATATGTACATATGAAACCCCAATCCATTAAACGTACTGTGACAAACGGAGCATGTTTGCAAAATTTGCCCGTTCTGACGTTTTTGGTTCAGGTCAGCACTTACTTTTTTGTACATGGTATATTTATTTCAATAATGTCAGCATAAGGTCAAACACGAATGAATAAACTTTAGCGATGACGTTTTAGTCAAGATAGACTGACACCTTTCATTTTACTAAAATTTTACGTACAATAAAAACAGCAAGAGCAAAGAAAATAAGGAGCGTGTGGCTCTATGGACCGTGGACCTTTATCCCCGTAGTAGAATATGGTGATGGCTTAATCACATACACCCGTAATGCTCAAATTGTAGCACACAAAATACATCAGGGAATGGAACAAAATTCGATTGTATATATTGAACATATGTACATATTTTTTAACAAACATTGTGACATTTTGTAGGGTGAAAAAAACAATTAAATTTTGCTTCCTACCAAGAAGGAACTCTTGCCGATGGGAAAAGTATATAGCGCATATATCAATCTACATAAGAAAATGGGAGAGCCAGGCAGCTTGATGAATATAGTTTCTTAATGATTAATACTCAGTCGTAATCCTTTAGTGCCCTTCTACACATATTATATTAGTAGCTAACGACTGTATGAACCAACGTCATAACAGAACTCTGTTGTATACCTTGTATGTATCCAAAAATGAAGCTATGAATAACGATATCAAATTATTTCATTACGATAAAGCAATATGATTATAATGTACCTAGAATAAAGGAAAAGCATTGTTTCTCCTAAAATATTGTGCCTATATAAAAGTACTCTGTGAAAGATGCTCATAAAACTTCAAGACCAATAACAATCGAATATACACCATTAAAATATTATGCAAGGGAATAATTTGTAAAAAAATTTGCAAATGCAAAAAATAACAGTAAAGAAATGACTCCAGGATTATGTGTAAGGATTTTCCTTGTTTTTCAAAAACAAAAAATAATTTTTAGGCGTAAAAGTATTAGGTATGTAGTGCATAGTGTTGTAAACAAATAATTGTACAGAAAAAATTTCCGTTAAAGTTTTAGTTCTAGACTTGGATAACGAAGTCTACAACTGTAACCGTAAAAAAGGGGAAAATAATGATTGGCACAGAGAAAAAACGTCTTAAGCCATATAAAATGAAATGGGGAGAAAAAACTAGTTTCACAAGTAACCGACAAACAACTTAAGGCTCACACCTTCTTACAAATCCTTGTTGATTTTTGCTACATTCATCACAATATTCGCTAGTTCATATGCCAAGCCCTCCCTCCCAGGAATTGGTCGTTATTGCAGTTGCATCTACTTGTTATGCATTTTACATGAGACATGAAACACAATACTCTGATATAAGTCTCGACGTAACTGTTCAGGTAAAAATTGTAAATTACAGAAGGACCAGACGGGTGAATTTTTGTCAGAGATTTTTTATGGATTAATTCAAAACATTAAATAAAAATGAGCAGTATTATGAAAGTCTACTGTTACTCATTTCTGTTTCCGAAACAATTTTTTCCATGGATATCGTAGTTATATAATAACATTCAGGCTGTCTATAAAATCGCGTGGATTATAGTTAAACTAATACAACAGTTGACTATTAATAAGTGACTCCTCAAATTGAAATCTGACGAGACCCTTTACATTTCTAAAGTAATTTATGTACCTACAATACCTCTAATAATAACATAATAATACTACTACTTTCATATAAATAAACTATAACGAGTGCAAAAAAACGGTTTCTTACCACACGAGATTGATGACAAACATTCTGTTTAGTTCAAAATACTTCATTTAAATGATAACAAACAAAATAAATTATATGAGCCTGGATCATCAGGCACAAATGAATCAGGTAGCTGAACAAAAGGCTTATTATCTTCCGAGTCTAATTTCACAAAAGAATAGAAAGCTTTATTCCTTTATTATTAAGATGTCCTCTTAACAATTATATTGTTTACACAAAGTAAAACCAGCTTTCTATTACAACTAAAATTATCAAACTTGACCACTGTATACAAGAAACAAATTAGTTCTTGTGAGAAAAAATTAACTGAACTTGCACTCACTCGAAAATACAAAAAGCAACGTCACTTATCTTCTGCTTATATTTAAGCCAAAACTTTTGTTCACATAATAAATGCCACTACTCTGAAGTCTTCCAATGAATATCCAATAGGTAACAAATGCATTCTCTTAGAAACGGAATAGTTCACTTACAAAACTTGACAGCTGCGCCGATCAACATTTGAAAAGCGATAAATTTTATTACGAAGAAAATTTCGAATTGGACATTCAAAAAATGTTTTTGTCTTGAGTTTCCTTGTTTATACAAAAACTGTAAAGCAGTAGAGAATTTTCCGTAATTCCAGGTATGTCATTAATTCCAAACCATGTGTCTTATGTACACAGACCACAGACACACACACACACAAACACTAAAGTTCGCGTGTAGCCGGTATAGTGCATATGAAACTGACATGGACCGAAATCGAACGTCAATAGTTTCTATGTATATATATAATATATATATCTATACACCGGTTGTATTTGTAGTTAGAAATCCAAATGTTCCTGAAGTTGCATTATTACAGTTATGTAACTTAATAAAAAATGTACACCGGTATGCAATTTTTATCCGAAATTTTAAATAGTTATTTCACTCAAATAGCAATGCAAACGATAGGAATTTCTTTATACGCATATTCTTCTGACAGATCTACCTTTCAACTGCTAGGCTCAAATGGAACGAACAAAGCAGAGAGAAAGAAACAACCCACCATCGCCACCTCAAATTTCATCAACTTCCCCCCATTGCATTTGAACATCACATTGACTTGTTCCTCTCTCTCTTTCTATACGGCAAGCTCTCCTCGCTTGCACATGACTAGCAATTTTATACCACACCAGAGCAGCAGTGCGACTACAACTGCTTACTAGTAACTACAAGCTCAAAGAAATGGATACTGGCAGATATTTCTAGTATGTAGTCAGTTTATGGTACTGTACTACGGCCTAGAGATAATATATATAAGTATTATATAAAACGAAGAAAAATATAGAGGCAAGTGAGAACCACCAATGAATCCTTTTTCTGCCCAAATACACAACACAAGTTTTCATGTACCAACTGAGACTTTTAATGTTACGCCAAAAAATCTGCATTTACTTCTGTCCCATCGAACACTTTTGTACCATCTGTTTGTGAATCTCTTCACTATTAAAAATGTCTTCAAGGTGTTAAATAATCAACTGAAGAGACGGAAATATACAAAGAAAGAAAGAGAAGCCACGATCACTCTTGTGAAGTATATGATAGATGTCTACATTTTATATATGTTAAGATTAGCATTAGATGATCACCAATTTGCTTAGTTTGACTTTGATGTTAAAACGTTTGGTTTTTAAGACTTTATATTGGCGTCTTCATGCCCATGTGATACTTACTTCGTATTGTTTGTCAACATTTTTCAAAACTTGATTTTTGTGTTCACCATTCACAAACTCTTTTAAAGATTACCTAGAATAATCAAAGTTTTTTTCTCAAAGTCCGAAAAGGTAATTTAAACAGTCGGTTCAAATTGAGGCAAAAGGTCCCAGTGACTTTCTGACCAAATTTCTGAAAATCTGCATAAGAGTATTTTGTGATTATTTTTTTATCTGCCCAAGGATATTTTATGAAACAGCTTTATGTAATTTGTTTTCGAATATTTTGACCCTTCATGCCATCCAACTAAACATGGTTAAGGGGCCAATGAGGAATGGTCTATATGGTTTTTATTTGGACCATGTCTCAACTACCACTCATTTTTTATCCGTAGTTAGTTCTTCATGTGTAAAAACGAAGACAGTTCTTGCATTGGAATTGAGAACGGAGGTTCGAAGTAAAGTTTGTTGACCACATGATAATAACCTGCATCTTATCCTTATCACGTGTAAGTACTTACACATGTATTATTATAAAACATGTATACAGTATAAATTATATTGTGCTCTGTGCTCTATGGACAAAAAACGAAGTCCGTTTGCACATATCCCCTTAGTGAAATAATGCTGGAACCTACAATGTCAAAATTTTACTACATGCAAGGTTCCCAGTAAGCAGTTATACTTTGTGCAACAACAATAATAATACTAATAATAATATACTACACAGTTGTTAGGAAGATTTAAAAAATACAAAATAGTGTACATTCTTTGGTTTAGTTATGCTCCCATATATATTTGTTTATACGAATAACTCCTTGGCCATTTTCCTGTAACATGAATGTTTTTTCTTTGACTTTCACTACTTCTTGAATCGACACAAATATTTCTTTTATACTTACATACCCAGGGTAAAGCACCTTTTCGACTAAATGTAGAATTATCATATTGTAATCTACCTACATCGTATACATATGTGTTATGTATATACACTGCGAGTCTGTGATATATTATTATTATATGACTTGTAAGCTAATGATTTGTACTATATTTCAAATTTATACAATGCCAGATTTACAGATCTATATGACATACAGGATTTACTACAGACCAAGACTTTCTCAGTTTTATGGCATGAATTGTAAGTGAATGCTTAAACAAACTGCATAATCATACAAAGTTAAGGAACCCAAATATATGCATACAAATAAATGCCCGTCATAATATATGTGGACCACGTACGTATGTATATATGTATATGTACTACCGTATACATTATACATACACCTGTAATATACACTGCATGTATCACATATGACATATGTATACTCCAAAGTTTTGAAAATCATAATGCATATTATAGATATGACTTCAGTGACTAAATTGACCATTACAGGAAATGAGAGTCCAAAGGAGTATTATGTTGCTGCTACTCATGATGCATGGGAACAGTTTTTCTTTACGTGTCTTGCAAACATTTCTAACACGCCGGGAAAGGATTCGAATGTAAATGACTGCTTGTCCCAATTGAACATTGCACGCAATATAACAATTACTACTACTCATCGAAATAAAATGGAGTGGCCAACATGCAAACTCTATGGTAAACAAAGATTTGAGACACATTTTCTGATTCTGATGAGAGAAGAGTCAGAGATTTTTTTGTTTACAAAGTGTCAAGCTCGGCCTTGAATTGACTTCTTTTTTGATACTCTACACCATCCAACTAATTAAAAGTTGATTCAAAGGAATCAATTAATATTCGGATTTTAGATACATTTTAGATCCACAAACTTTGTAAAACGAACAGTGCAACTATTGAAAAAAGATCTAGATTTCATATTATATAAAAATGAGGACGATGTGCATTATAATGTACCTCTGAAATATCATCAAACTAGTTTTTACCACCCATACAATGTTCTCGGAACTATTGGTTGACATGCCATGTGTACGTGTAACTTGTGCTACTATATTTGAACATATGTATACATAATATATATACACATTTCTACAATATGTATATAACAACTGGGCTTGATTTTCTGCGATTGGTGATGCTGGTGTGTTTGAATTTTATTTATATTTACATATTTAGTGCATGCAAAGAATACATGTGCTTTATAATTTTTATAGTTTATCACTCTCACTATGCTCACATCAATTTACGACAGAGCTACCATCATTGGAGGACGAGAATAATAAAAATAAATAAATACTCACACACATACACTATCGCGCACACCCAAGTTCCAAACAAACAAATTCATCAGCCAAACGGTCTCCTTGACTGTCAAGCTCGTAAAATAGACCAAGACCGAGAGAGGAGAGGAGAGTTGGGAAAATGGTAAAACTATAGAGCAAAATGAATGGTTCAGAGCTCAGAGAGAACTTTTATGTTTGGCCGCCTCTGTAAAAGTAACAGTAGTTGCCGAACATCAATAGATACATAATACGTTGTATACCTACACATATAAATACATAACATAGAAAGATAGAGACGTTCACTGGAAAATAATCTGCAGTGCGGAATTTTGACAACTGTTTTCTCACATATACATGCACATGCATTCAAACTAAAAGCTTATTTTCAATAGAAACACGGATTTATTCATACAGTATACAGTACGAAAAATGACAAACGGGACGCGAGATCAAAATAAAAATCTTATAAAACAGAGAAGACGTGACTCCTAAAAAAACCGCTTCCTTTCTTCGGGTGAAATTTACTTTCTCCATACATATATCCAAAATAATATGCGTTTTACTCCCGTAAATTACTTATTAGGAATGCAAGAATATTCTTTCAAGAAATAAACACTCTTACATAAAAATCATTGATCTCAATAATATTAATTTTCACCAATAACAGGTACAAAATTTTCCGCTTGAATACTTTTGTACGTTGATGATCACTGCATACAGTTCGTTTCCATACAATGTCGGTTTGGTCTTGGATTACTTATTGCAAAAATATCGATCTATCATGCTGCCACGACCGTTATACCCTGTAGTAGAAAATAGCTAGTACTTACTGGAGTTATGTATTATCGTTACTCAAAAGTATTTTTACCGAGGTCACAAGTCGAATGGCTATACGAACATGTACATCCATATACATACTTTACACGCATATATATTGTGTACGGGCAGGAAGTGAAAGTGTAGCTAATCGTAAGTATATATTTAATTCTTCATTTCATTTCGTTTGCAACCATCTACAATTTACCGCAAATATGTACTCTTTGAGTCTTCTGTATATATGCAGAGACGACTGAAAGTTTTAGAGTCAAAATGTTAGAAGTTCGTCCAGAACACTATACCATAATTTTCATTAAAGTTAAGATGCATCCATGTATATTGTAGCTAATTGAATAAAAAGCTCACATATTTACCCAGAATTCAACTGAGGTTTACCCTCACAGAAACCAACAAGGCAATTTTCACCTCCAATTTTATAAAATACTTCATTTCTATTCATTAGATAATCAGAAACTGTGATGCCCTACATTTTACAAACCTTTCAAAGTATAGTCTAAGTCCTAACGTTTTTTCTCTTGTAGATCTATATAGCTATTACATTTAGTTCTAAACCATGTTTACAGCAGGAAATTGATCTGCTGCAAAAAAAATATTGGCACACCGAACTTGCACAATAAAATCAATACGAAAAAATGACGTATTATAGAAACGTTATATGAACGCTACCTTTGAAAACAACTAATCCAGTATTTATATAGAGAGTCTTTATCCAATGAGAAAACTCCTCTACCTCAAGAACTCATACACACATAAGTTTACCCCGTATCATGTAGATGAAACAACGAATATTACGTGAGAATGACACGTCTAACCAAATGTGGCATAAAAATATATCAATATCAATCGCACTGACATGACAGATTGACGCTTTTAGGAAGCAATAAAAAGAATACATAACATGGAATTTGTTGGGCAATCTCTTGTTTTTATTCAGTGTCTATTTTATTCACAGTAAAGTTTGACTCTTTGAAGAAAAAACATGTGGACTGAATGTTATCAACCTATATACACGTATTTTTCGACTTGTCGAATGTATCTTTATCGGTATATTTCTTTACTTCAAGCATAATGTATATGCTGCTACTAGACTTACATTATATGATATAACAGTACCTGTAGATGGTCGATCTATGCCTTCAAAGAATATTATGAGTTTTATGAGCATTCATATCACGTCAATTTCTTCCTCTCATTTTCCGAAAGAGCAAAAATTTCTACACTTTCCTACAGGAAGCCTCTACCCATTGTATGTAGTGGAAGTCAGGAAATTGGAAATGTCGAGTTTGTAGAACAAATTGCATATCGTGTATGGAAGAAGGAAAAGATATGAGATGAATAAATGTTATCGAAAGATTTTGTCATAAATTCCCCAAGTAGTATGTAGGTCGTCTACTCAACGTAAATGATCTACTAAATTTACAATTATTTACATAATTAAACTATACTTTATTCTCATGAAACGAACATACATAGTATATTTTATACTGCGTCGTAGTATTAAGGCACGTGAAAAATAAAAACGTATTCTTTTTGTTCTATTTTCTAAAAATTGAATTTGAAATGTTGCCAAACAAATATTGTATATATCAAAGAATTCCATGAACATTATAATATTTTGAAACTAACTAAGAAATTTCCGCCTACATCCGAGCTAACGAGGCTTACTTCATGCACTCCGTCATAATATCAGGAGTGTGGAGCGTTGTTACATCACTCTTGTCCCACTACCTTTGTTTGGTAAAATCGGTAGCTTCTATTGATATGCATTCCAGTCTAAACCGGACTTTTTAAAGTAGAAATTCATGGACGCAGAATATTTCTCTCGATCTATGCACTTTCAAATGAAAGTTTTGCATATGACTTCTTCTATAAAGAAAATAAGCATACGTTAGTATAGTTAGTACGTGGAACCAACGTAATGTGAATTATATAAGTTATATAAGGCTTCAAATTGAACTTATGGAAAGGAAAGCTTCAGCTTCAATCGTGTTTAATTATGAAACATAATTGAAAACCGCTGCAAATTGGACAGGAATATTGTACGTAGAGTTCAGGTGCCGTGGATGCTAACATACTTTAGTGGCTAGAAAATTAATTTCGTAATGTCATTACAATACATTTGTTGTACATTACATGTGCGTAACACACAGTATGACAGAAAGAAAAACTAGACGAGTTCTAGAATGTCTTGTACTGTTATTTCTCTCACCATTATATTTTTTGCTAGCAAGATTCAATGCTTTCCCTTAGCTTTTACATATTATGTAGATACATAGAAAATATGAGTCTGGAAAATAGACTTCGGAATTTCCTACGCATTTTGCGATAGCATTTAATTAGCATCGTTTTGATTGTTGATACAAAACACAGCTTTCAATTTATTTGAAAAGACAATTAAACATGACTTTTCTCAAACTCAAACTCTTCAGAACTATCTGGAGACTGATGTTGGAACATGTTTTGTATAAAACTCGTATCATATTTACAAGAAGTCAATCAATGTGAATGCACAAGTACAATACATACCGATAGTGTCTAAATGTATGCATATAAAATAACATGGAACCACGCCTACACAGTTCTAGAAAACTTTCGCTTAACTAGTTACTTGATTATTACGAAAACACTCTGGAGTAATAACGACAACATCGGGATTTCTTTATAAACCGCTGCGCCAATTCAATCGATATGAGCGTATGCTTACATTTACCCAGAGAAACAAAAAAAAACGGAAAAGAAAGTTTCACGTCTTTTATTCTTCGTCCGTTTCCTTTCTCTATTTTCACCTGAGTACTCATTACAGGCCTCTGACGTTCGTAGTCACTACAGTGCAAAGCATATTTTACCCCTCTCCTCGACATATTACACATACAGAAGCATGAAGGAAAAATTATTTTTGTAAAATATTGCCGAAAATTTTCTAGTAACTATATAATATGAACGTTTTGTTAACATTTACCACCACCCTACATTACTATGCATATTCTGTAACTTCATTTTCGAGTTCCGCAATGAATATAAATAGCTATCATACCTTTAATTTTCATAAAAAAATAAATGCTTTATATCACTAAATTGTTAATAACATGCTAAAAATTGAGCATAGTGACCTAAAAACCTTAAGTACATATGCAATAGTCCAGTTAGAAAGATGCAATTCACAATAATTTTGGTAAAATTTCTGTAGCATCGATGTATTTACTACAGCCAAAGAAGTTTTCTTTAAAGTAAAATAAAAAATAACATGTGAAAAAACCCACGACCAGTGTTTAGATTTTTGGCACAAAAAATCTAGTCAACAAGGAGTATGTTTACATTGCAGGTCATAAAATATAACTTCGTTTTCTGGATTTCCACTTTATTATGCTTAGCGACAGTGTATTTACACTGTTGTTTTACAAACTATTATTTTGAGTTTTGTCAACGTACTTTTACCCATTGAGAAACGATTTTATTAAAGGAAAGAAACCTAGAACATAATACATTATAAATAATGATCGACTAGTTAAGATTTTAGCGTACATATAATATGTGTAAGTACTACGTACATGTCAGTACTTGCTGTATCGAATATTTTTCTCATAACGCAACTTAATCTGACTGCTACCTTAACACTGGAACTTATTATACTTAGAAAAGCATACCCAGAGAAGCGAGAAAATAAATGCCTTAGAGCTTTATAGATTATTGTATCAACGTCAAGTGATGAACCAAAATTTAAAAATAATAAAACACTCAAGGTTGTTTGAAATCTCTTAATATATTAATAACGAGACCGATTTCGTATATGTGTGACCCGATTTCACTGAATATTATTAGATCTCTATCACAATGACTCGCAATGAGCCATTTAGGTAATAATTCTTTAGATTGTGAAGTAAGTCAGTAACATAAGTACTCAGGATTTATTAATCAAAATACAACGGCAATACTTTTTTAATACTAGGTTGACTAACGCATATCTAAACTGATTCTTCGAACTGTATACTAATACTAAGACGTTTTGCCACCATAAGAATGCCTTATAAAATTTATATAATAGATATATTGCAGTCTTAATTCATCGGTTAGGTGGTAGGACATACCATATAAAACAACTATATTTAATTACGTTGGTATCCCCTGGAACTTCGTTATGCACCAGTTACTCAAACTAAAATTGTAATTTAAATGTAAGTAAACAGGCGTTGATTTCGTTTTCCTCCAACGGAGTTTCAATTTCATTCGAAACTCCTTTCACCTTTAGGTAAAAGCATGGATCAATAAACATAGCCTTCTGTACAACACATATATATATATATTATATAAATAAGCGCGAAACCCGCGTAAAGAGAACCTCGATATGCTAGAGGTATAGAATACAGAGGAAAAACTACACGAGCATAGAATTCCAAACGCTTTTGACTGTACTTCTAGCAACGAGAAGAAACTTTGAAAGCAGAAGAAAAGTGGAGAGAAAAGATTCGGAAACAAACACGATAGTCCGTTCCCTCTCAAATTGTTTTTAGATGCACATCCAACGAGACAAAGGAGGAAAATCATCATGTATACTGTACATGAAAATTCAAGTAAACGTAGATGTGTCTGTGAGTAGACTACGGGTACAGACTTATAGCAGTCAGATGTCTGGTTGATTGAGAATTCCATTAAGGAAAATTGGCATTGAGACAGCACCACAACTACATAAAGCAACTAACTTTTGTGTACCTAAACCAGATATAGGGCTAAAGTGTAGTTGTTGCCTTTGGACAGATTTGAATTGGAATGGATAATTTATTTAAACCCAAAGTTTGCATAGTTCTTGTTGATTCGTGTAAAATGGCTTATCTAATATCTAACCCATATACACGAAATATGAAATATGCTTTCTCAACTTTTACCACCAGGAAGAATAGATTCACTCCGAGAGAAAAGCCTCGTAAAAAGTACGTTTGATGGCCATGACTTAACTTCCACTCCAAAATTCGAAAAAATATTGTAATTAAATAAATAGGGATACACATTAATTCTCCAGTGATATTATTTTCTTGAAATGCAACTAATACGCATATTTCAGCTAGCAGAGAAATCTACAGAAAAAAGACAAAGGAAATGGAATACGAAACGCATCCCTGCACGGCGCATCCAATGTGTCATGAAAAAAAATTAGGAAAGAGAAGAGCAGAATCTTGATCTTGAGCTTTCCACTCTTCCACTCAGGCTACGTAAGTTAGTAATTTCGGTATTGAAAGCATCTAAATGAACACCTTACTTAATAATTATAATAATAAATTGGGGTCAGCGATTTAACATTGTTCATGACTCTATAATATAATCTTTACAAACTCTAATACTTCACGTATTCTGCTCAACTATGGTTCGTATGACAGTTGTACCTTTTTTTCAAAAGAAGCACCGATCAGTATATACTATGTGGTTCGGTTTTTAGATTAGCAGGGTGGTTTGAGTTTGGGTCAAGCTGGTCTCTCGACAAAAAAGCCTTGACGCTAACTTTACTTCAACCTAACTGTGTAATTGTTCTCTGTTTTGATTGTTGACAATCAGATATACAAGGGCCGTCAAAACCTTCAAAGCTAATTTATGTACACAATAAAAAATTCAAAAAATACAAACTATTTTCTTCATTTACCCTTTAATTGACATGAAAGAAGCTTTTTGGAAAGGTTGGCCTTAAAATGCAAACACAATATCTTAACGCACAAACACTTCATCATTTTATATTCAATCCTTAGTTTAATAATAAACACAATATCTTTTCGGCATTTCTTACCGTACTTAATCTATGTATGTATGTATAGAGATAATAAATAGTTGGATGCATTATACACATCATCGTATGTACATGTACAATTACGGTTCAAAAGATCATGATTAATCAATAGCTATACGCTTGCATGCGTCAATAAAAATTACATGACAAATTAGAATTTATATGGACAGTTTTACAATACAGCAATCGTGAAAAATACTACATAATAATGACGTACAATACACAAACATAATCGTCGAAACGCGGTCTGACAATCAACAAATGTAAACTAAAGTGCAATAAAAAGAATGATGACCTCTCGTCACGCTCTAGCTCATATATACTTAACAAACTTGTAATAATACACTTATATGAATATTATTATATGTACATGACTGCATGATATAATGTAACTCTTCGGAATCGAAATTTACCATGGACAATTTTTAAGAGTATATTGCCAACTTCGATGTATGATGATACTATTTGGAGGTTTGTGTATATGTATGTACACATAAATGAAGAATATCTGACGTAATAGGCACATGTAATACAAATTGCAAACATACAAGGACACAGAAAGGAGTCAAAGATGGTGAAGCAGATGACGCTGAATGTTAAAAGTTAGGGAAGAATCCTCAGAATATTGTCACAAAATAGGTACCGAAATTACATGAATATCTGAGTAAGAGAACTCGATAGTATATCACCACTATATTATGTATAGGGTATATACTTACCTATGTAAGCATACTTTGTTTGTACGGAGAGTTTGTGACGAAGCACTTTACTATGTATCTTTATCTTTAGAGGAATACTACAAAAGAAGTCTTATTGTAAGTGTACGCATTGGTGTTGTCGTAGACCTTGTCTCGTTTTCTTTCTCTCTTTATTTAGACATTTCCTGTGCCAAGCGTTTATACACTGCACTGTTGCAATTACACCCTTATTTCACAAAAATAAATTTGCATAATGTATTATGTACGTAGACGTAGACCTTTACCAATGTTCCCTATAGGAAGTCTCAAAATGTTTCTCCCAATCCTTTCCACCGAGACCTTTCGAATATTGTAAAAAATATGAAGTAGTACGTATTTATTTTGCTTAAATTCAGAATTGGTAATTACACTAGTTACTTACATTGTTTGTCGTAATAACTACTATCAAGACCCATTTATTTTTTATCTCGTAATGACCATTTCATAGATGCTAAATATAATTAATTGTATTTAAGTATAAATCATCTATGTGTATATGTACAATGTATAAAATTTTGTAAAATGCATAAAAAATTATACAAACCAAATTCAATAAAACTTCGTTTGTTTTTATTGCTTATTTGAAATCTGAAACTTTGAAATTAGTATTTAAAAAATAAAAAAAGGCGACGAAAAATTTAAGTCTCATTTGTTCGGAAATAAACACAGAATCCATACTTGTCACAGTTCTGAATTTTATCTTTGAAGCAATGTAGTAAAACACTATGCACATATGTAGATGCATAAGTAATTTGCAATGAAGTTGGAAATTCACTCAGGCATATCAAATTCTTCAACAAGTAACCTTGGATAGGCTTGGATGCAAACCGAAAGAAGTTCATGAGCAAAATAAAATTGGTGTAACGATGAACTAAAAGTGTAGTAAAATGCAAAATCAAAGGTGGAGCATTTTAGGTAAACCAGCTATCTACACTGTATAATCGAATGAAATTATATTCGAATAGATACTAAAATATTCACACCTGTAGTTATGTTTGTAAACATACTTTTTTCAATCTTATCAATTTTATGTTTTAATGGTATTGCTAAACCTAACGATGGTAAATGATTGACTGTGAAAGAACATAAATATATTTTTAACTTCCAATACTCTACAAGTAAGGATGCCCGTTACTGGTAAACTTATAATCATTACTGAAAAATCCTTATCCGGTGTATGGCCTCGCAAGGACAACAGAGCTATTCAATGAATGGCTAAAACCTTAATTTTTACCCCGTGTTTTTCTTGTACACAATTACAGAAATGACGACGTAAATTCCATAGGTAAAACTGTGTTATATAAAACCAAAAATTCCTGCTCTATCGAATGGGTTGTATTTAAGCAGAAGGAGAGGGGGGAGGTGGAAGTTCCTTTTGACGGACGAACAGGATGATGCCAAAATTATTTCGACTACCTGTTTGCCTGAATTTTCCCGAATATTTTTCAAAAAATTCTGACAATTGGGAATTGAAAATTTTTGCTTAAACTTCGTAAACTATGCCCCACTTTTTTCAAAAAGTTCCAAATCCAACCCCCTCCTATGGAGCCTAGTTTGTCCCAATTCTTACATAGTTGTCCGAAATAACAACGAATTCACCTTACGAAACAATTCTTTTAGAGCTAATTGCCGATTTCCTATTTATATAAATCTAATATTAACCTCACCTGCGCTGACATCACAACGGTCGTGAAATTTATATTTTTATTCAGGCCCTAAACTAACGAATGTCTTGAAATTTGCCAGCAGGCAAATAGTTATTCAGCCCGGTACTTGTTTCTATATCGATATACACATAGAGTCGATGAGGTTAAACACAGAGGGATGCCATCGGATTTGGATTTTAGTAGAGACTATAAAATATCAAACACTCGAGTGTTTGATATTTTATAGTTCACACGTATTTGCATGCATTATGTCTTCATAAATATATTATTCGATGTACAAGGTTACCTTTTTCTTTCGTCTAAAGAGCAAGAACGAAAGTATAATATGTTATGTAAGTACATATCGTGGGTTTTTTAAAATGCAATGACAAGCAAAAAACGTTTTTTGTTACCGTAACAAAAGTAAGCTGTGGAAGCGCTTTTAGCATGAGTCATTACATCAAGACTTTCCAATGTATGCAATAATTAGCTTTAACATGAATCTATTTCAAAATGAAATCAGTAAATTTCTAAACGGAAATTTCTCAGGTTTGCTATACATAAGAATCATCATACTTTGAGCTGTTACCGGGTAATCTGTCCACCGTTCACCGCTCACAGAAACATTGATTGTTGATATTATTTTATATCACAAAAAAATATAACATGAGAATCCCCACCCCTCGTAAAAAAATACGGCATTTTGTTTACTTTTGTTCGTAAAATAATTTCAAAGGAGTAAGAAATGAACCGAAAGTATTAACAGTGGTTGTGTTTTAAAAATTCACGATGTGTATCGATTATCGATCAACCTTAGAGCAGAACCCAAACAATAAGATGACTCTCAACTCTCAGTCCTTACAAGAACGATTTTATAAGTTTAAGAAGGTGAAGGTTTTTCCAAAGCTACTATAGAAACAACAAAAGCTTATTGGTAGTCCTAATCTATTTTATGCGTATAATATTCCATTTACTTCAAACCTATAACACTCTGACACTATACATACTGAATATACTCATTCATCAATCCTCAGAATTGGTCATATTATTATAAATTACAAAAGACCGTCAATACTAATAAAGATGTTTTTGTGCAGTTAATCTATTGTAGTGTGTTTCAAAGTTGCTAAAAATGGTCAAAAATTACGTAATTGGATGCATAAATTTATACAAGTTTTCGAATTTTAAAATCGAGAGAGATGAATTTGAATTGCAATGGTTGCCAACGATTGTGTCATGCATGAGAATTTTGAATGTTTCCTGACAGAAAGAATCCATTTAGCAGATATTCAATTCAGTTTTCATGGGATTTTTTTTAGTTCAGTGACTGTTTCTTCAAAGGGCTCCCTATTATTGTATCAGTACAGTTTTTACAGTATGAACCACTGTAATGTCATTGTCATAGGTCAGCAAATACATACTTATTCTTAAATCTTCAAAACAGATTTCAGGGGCTCTAAAAATGATTTTCAAAGTTAAATGTTCAAAACGTTTGATATTTAGACTACTTTATACGTGAAACTATTGGATGTAACTTGAAAATATTTGCTATGTGTATTTTAAGGGGTTACTACTTTCACAGAAAATAATTATATGTGTGCTTTGACACATTGCAGGGTTTCTAGGAGAAATACTACCACGGTAGAAAAAATGGTACATACCAAGCGACAAAAATCCAATCCACTGTGTCCCGTAGATATTCCACCAAATTCTTAGATTCCTCCAAATTCTGTGCCTTGCCATCCATTGGTGTGCTGCTATACGGTGTGAAGAGAACTTTAATGAGCCAACATGAGAAACAAAACAAACAATTATATTAGTAAAACATTGCTGTTGTATGTAAGTACATTACAATCATGTTAGGATTTAGATGACATCACAGGCTATAGTATACAAAACTCGTGAAGCATAGACGATTTATGTAACAATTATTACAGACTTTTATTCTTAACATCAGTATCAATTTCAACCATTTATACTTGAATAAAATAATAAAAAAACTTCGTACTAAATTGGTAAGTGAAATACAATAAGTACATAACTTCATAAGTATAAAGTATACTTAATGCGGCACTTAGTAATACCTATATTATATAAAATGTTAGTATAATATTCTTAGTTGACATTTTAATCCAATCATGTCTATCAATGTCAAAAAAAAACATCCATGTATATTATGTATTTTGTGCTTAGACAAGATTTATTTCACAACATTGACCTTGACCCTGCGTCAATGTCAAGATTATCCAAATTATAGTTACTGGAGGAAAAAGGAAAACATTGCAAACAGAGCTCCAGAATTGATTTAGATTAGAACATTAACCATGTGCCCTTTGTAAATTGTAAATACCAATAAACCAATAAATACCCTGTATTGTATGTTTTCAAAGAACGCTTTCACAAGACAATAGGAAACAGATAACAAATTGTTAACTGCTAACTCAAAACTCAAACGTTTACTAAATATAGAGATTATTGTAACTTCGGACACCTAATTTTTAGATTCCTGTTTTACTTGCTTGTTTTACTATACGTATGCTATTTTGAGGCACGCATCATCGATGAACAAATATAATGTATAATGTTAATTTTTAAGTTAATACTTTAATTTTTAGTCTACTTATTTTAGAGTATTATGTATTGTAAACAACTTTTGTAGGTAGGAAGATTCTTTGATAAAAAAATATCTTTGGAGTCTTTGGGTGTTACGTGTTACATAGTTTAGGAAGTGTTTTAAAAACACGTTGGTGATTTGCACTGAAATTCAAAAAAATGAACATATTGATTTGTAAAGCTTGAGTTTACCACGATTTCACGAAACATCGTTTTTCTACTAATCAAATTTTCAAACCAATTCACAGAAACAAGAAGAAAATAATGATGTTAGTCAATGACGTACAATATACTTAGTTCATAGTTTATGAAACAAAAGGTCTTACAATACTAGTATTTGTAAAAAAACGTAGCATACCCACAAAGTACCGTATCCAGCTTGATTATTCTTCTAATTTTACAAAATCACACACTTTAAAAATCACTAGTGACGAAAAGTCCGTAAAAGTTGTTCTTGTTTACTTTTTGATTTGATATTAAAATTGTTCTATTTTTTTACAAATAAAACGCGAGTCCGATCAAAACCATGTGCTATATATTTTCATGGTATTATGATGACCAAAAGTTTTACATTTAACACAGAGTCTCTGAAATGGTCATATGATTGAGAATTGGGAATATAACTGTTCTTGTAAACTCAAAACGGCCTTATTGAAGAACATTAAAGTCTCTGTGCAGCAACAACAACTTGTAATAATAACAAGAACAAACAATGAATCAAGAAATATTGTACAATCAAACGTTTCACAAAAAGTCCATTATTTACACAAAGATTACACTTACATCACTTGATTCACTTTTATAAGATTATGGGTTGAATAGTGATTCAATAATCAGATCAATATTATACAAACATCAAACGCATACATCTATTTTTGGCTGTCTATTCTGTCACACTCATATACGGAGTCAAAATCTACCCAGTCCGACTCCAATCTGAAGAATGAAAACAAGAAACAAAACAAAAAAAAATAACAAAAGTACTTGTACACACGTAAATCAAATTGTTGCAATTAGTTTTAAGTTTTGAGTTACATTTATATTTAATTGAGAGTTAAGATGTTGTACCCGTATTATATTATGTGTATTGTTTGAGATATTATGCCGTTCCTTTATACTGACTTCTTACTTCATGAAATTAAAAATTGTTTCCCACTTCACTATTTTTACGAAAAATACACACTGACTTTTTGATGAGGATAAAAGGATAAAAGATAAAAGTCATAAAACTTCAGAAACAATTCGATCTTATTCTTATTTGTGTATATTCTTCTTCTTCTCCAGCCTCTTATTCACATGTAGGTTTATGTTCTATTTCATACCGTAGTATATCTGTTTTGAAGTTTTTAAAATAAACAATAAATCAGTCTAAAGTATATTGACATTGACAATGTTTATTTTTCTTCTACTGGTGTACTTAGGTATCTCTTTCCGTAAATTATTGATAAGCAGGTTTCCAAATAAGTTAAAGTACAAAAAATCAAATTGTCGAAAGTCAAAATATAGATAACTGTACGACGATGATAGTAATGATAAATGTTATGATTAGTTAAAATTTAAATGAGAAATGATGTACGATTGATCTTCATGTAACATGTAACTCCGTGTTATTATTATTTTTTATGTTTTCGTCTTAAATATATTTAATAATATTTTAAAGCAAAATTCAACTTCTCTACTAGTACCTCTAGTACTTACTTACACAGATGATCCTATTCGAGACTGGGGTTGATATATATGTTACAGTGTATTTAAAGAACCAGGGATTCTTAAGAATCACTGGTGACACTTAAAGGCTTAAGGCGAGATTAGTAAAAGCATGAAGTCAATCACCATTTTTAAATGGCTTTGGGAGTCTTAAGAATCACTAGTGAATTTAAAGAATAGTCATCTAGGATCCACGATGTACATGAAATCATGTATAATTTATAAAGTTCGTACATTTAAAATCGCATGAGCTTTTATAATTACATATTTCCAATCATAATAATAATTGATACTATAACTGATATTATTAGTATTAAAATAAATGTTACGATATCAACGTTTTCAGATTAAGATTCTCGAAGCCATTCTTAAGAATTGCCAACTTTACAATCATGCTTTTACTATAATCTCGTCTTAAGAATCACTAGTTCTTTAAATGCACTGTAACATATATATGATAGCGCATGGCATTGGAAAAAGTATGTATATTATACGTTTTAAGCATACGATCATACGATCAAGATATATTTTAGCATAATAATATAATTAATCGAAGCATTCGTCATATAAAGTCATTTTTTCTTCTATGCAATATATTTCGAAGGAATATCAAGGTATAAATGTTAACAATATTGCTATATTACCTAGATTAACACAACCACAAAATATTTCCAGTTTTCTTCTGCCATCAGCTATATATTATAATAATATACCTATATGCAATATGTGTGCATAGTAAGTATGTCATTCGCAAAAAATAGCATGCTGTCATGGTTTTCGCAAGTTTATAGAAACGACTTTCTCCAGTTTTTCACATAAAGAAAGTATGGTGCCTGATAAAACGGATCATGTTATAAAAATTGGTATGCTGCGAGTTGTAAAGCTTTGTATGGTAAATATAGCTCGCCAAAAAACAGGCCAAATTTTACTAACAGAATAAAGTGCTATTATATATTTTAACACCTTCAATATCTTTTAAGTAACCAATTGTTTTAGCCAATTCGATTTATTTATTTACCGTGTACGACACAAAAAAATGGTACTATTTGGATACATAAAACAAAATTTCAATTCATCTTCCTTGGAAGCTTTCAATTAAGTATTAGAACGCAGACCTATAGGTAATACAATATTTAGTTGACATGCTTCCGAAAAAAATTCTTACAATTTTATATAGAGCATTATATTTTTTTTTTCAGTAATACATTATTCATTATTCAATGTTCTCTCCATTTGGATTTTCCATCGTTTTTCTCTTCGTTTTTTCTTTCCAAGATTTGTAAAAAATTGTGTCACATGAATGTGTGATGACGATGACGTATTCTTAAGTTATATTTTATTTAATTCCTATTTATTATTTTTACAAGTTATACTACTATGTATATATTTATAATAATCATAAATACAACAACGATAAGACATGATAATTGTTTATTATCCGTCCCTCATTCTCTTTACAATATATAGATGATAGACAATATTGTTCGTGTTACAACGTTTCATTAGTGTTTTCTCTCGAAAATCTGTTCGACTTTTATAACTTAATAGCTTATTTAGGTTTTCTGTTTTCTTTTTTCTAAATAACATGACTTCAAGCTTATTTGCTATACACATATTATAATAGTAATAATAATGATTATTTTTGTTCATTCACTTCCAACACATACTTTTTTTCTCTCTTTTACACTAGTTTGACAGGTAATGGTAATAATAATAATAATAATGTTTCATAGGTATTTTAATCGTATTCGTATTTTTTAAATTTTTTTAGAGTGAAAAAAAAATTAATGTTTTTGATTCACATCAAAAGGCCTAAAAAGTATAAGTGCATGTAAATATGTGCAGCCATTTGCGTCTAAGTAGAGTGTAAGTATGTAATACAAATTATTATTTTGGTACTCATAATTTAATTTATTATTGTTATTATTTTATGTCTATAGTTTTTTTTAGTTTTCATAGAACTAATTTATGTAGATTGTGTAACCTTTATATCTTCAATAGTATTCACGTAATAATTAAGGATATAATATAGTTTTTTGACATAAAATCGTAGGGGTCTACAAATTTTACATCAGGAAGGCCTAAATTCGATTACAAGTACTATTAGTTAGTTCTTTTAACTCGAGAAAACAATTAATTTAAAATATTTACTAGATACAATAATTATTAGCTTGAAATGCCATGAGAAAGGTAACACACAGCTACGCATAAGTATACATGGTGTTTCACTTTCGACTTAAAAAAATCACTCAATACTATTTTAATTTAATTTTTAAATAATAGTAATAATAATTAATTAACAATGAATTAATTTAATATAACAATGATGCGTACATACAATTGATGTTTTTTGTTTTAAAAAAATGCGAGTTTGAGGTTTCTAAAGACAAAAAAAATGAGCATTACAATACTTATTATTATGATAATATACTAAAACGATTAAAGGCTGATAGAAATTATGGAGGAGGAGGTTGCATGACATGACGTACTTTTTCAAAATTATTTAGGTAACCTACAGTAGGTTGAAAAGATCACGAGCCTCACATTATACAATTTTCAAGGCTACTGAGGCTAAACAATTAAATTTTAAAAAGGACTGATATAGAGAATGATGATGATGATGAGGTGGCGCCACTAATGAGCTTGCTGTTTTATTCGATTTTACTACCATAGACCATCATCCCATCTCAAATGTCCCGAAAGAACACATCTTGAGTTTTAATTCAATGCATCTATAACAAACGAATAATGGTATCAAATTTCCATATATCTCTAATCTACAAACTGGATTATTTTTAATTAATAGCTTACATATGTTAAGGGTCCGGCAGAATATACTGGGAAACTGCCCATTTAAAACAACATGGGAACTTTTAACACGGAAACTTTCCATACACCCAGTCTTTTCTGTCGGATCCTGTACATAGTATACGTTGCAATTCAGTAATGTCATATTTTATTTACCATTATCTTCGTCTTCGTCTTCATCGTCTGATGTTGTGAGTAGCCAAACTAGCCAACTGTTGACCTATATCATTTTAACAATAATACCTCAGTTAATTTTTGATATAATGAATGATACATCATACAAACAATAAAGTTTTCATAGTCCATATATAAATATGAATATAGCGAAATTTGCATTATTATCTACCTGAAACAATGCTTTCCCTTTTCCAGGGTAATCATCACGAATGTCTTCTTTCCATTCTAGAAAAGCGTCTTCTTCAATTACCTCTAGTTCGTACATGTTCATGAACCATCTCAGCAGCATCACTAAATGTAAGAATGAATATGTTTTTGAACGAATTTTTTAAACAACAGAGTGATGCAGCAATAGAATAATTATTATGCATGCCGGAGAACATAAAACCTTTGGAAAAAAAAATCACCATTACTTATATTATAGACATAAAAAAAAATTCAAATAAACATAAAAACATACATTTGGGACAATCCAGAGCAAACCAAGCTGCTTGCAATGCGTAGATGGCAATTACTTGCAAATCAGTCTAGAAAAAATGAAGATTATTAGAATACAAAGCTACGTTATTTTGATACTCCTTTATAATGCATGTGAAAGGGTTGTAGATATAATAATATATCTATAGTTTGTGCATTTTTCATCGGAATTAAAACAACTGAAGAAAATCAGAACTTCTTAGAGGTTGTGTAACATCACAAAGTAAATCACACTTAAAAATATCATCATTTTATCTTCTTTCAACAAAAGTTTTCTTTTATAAACTCCTATAAATATATTTTATATGTATACAAATTAACATACAATATGGACGATTTTAATTTATAGTGACATGAAATTAACGTACTCGGTTTGACAGAAACTTTTCCAGAACAGGCTTGAATTTCGTCAAGAGTTCTTTCTCCTTAGCATGGAGAGCTTTTTCTGTCTGCTCGTTTCCAAGATTCGCATTGGCTTCCTACCGATTACAATGAAAAAAATAAATAAGACTCATGATAGCATGATTGATACTACGCAACACTTTATGTACATTTTATACTGTTACAAAAACTACTAATACTAATTGACAACTACAGGAAACAGAACAACTTACCGATGTTACGAATTTAACAACCACTGTCATTAGAGCACTAATAAAACCATGAGATGTATGGTAATTCGAATCAACATGTTCTTTCAACCAACTAAAAAAGTCCAGTGCATCTGGGTTTGCCTGTAAAATACAAACAAGAAAAAACCAAGGTTAATATTTACTTTGTAAAAAGTAAAAAGCCCACGTAGTCCCCATAGTTTTTCATTCTTTTTATCAGAATTAAAAAACGAAAGAAAATCAGAACTTCTTAGAGGTTGTGTAACATCACAAAGTAAATCACACTTAAAAATATCATCATTTTCTCTTCTTTCAACAAAAGTTTTCTTTTATACAATACTAAACGTATAAAAAGTTGGCAAAGAAATACTTATCAGCTATTCTTTCGAGATACTGTCATACCTGTAATTGTTTAGCCATTTCAGCTTGAATTTTAAGAAGTGGGAACAAAAACGAGAGCTCTCTTTCTTCCAAAATTTCAGCCATGCGATCCTTCGTACGGTCAGTTTCGGGGAGTGTACTCAATAGATTTATCTTGCTTTCATCAAATAATTTGGTGAGCTTTGATTTTTCCATAGTTTTCTTCAGCTGTTGAAGTACCAACAAAAGGAATGGATAGTAGCTTCCACCATCTGTTGGTTCGGCGATTTCAGCTAATGTAACAATCTCTTGAGATATCGCTCGAGCAGCATATGCAGCAACATAGGACTTGATTCGGGGAATATCAGCTTCCAAATCTCCCATCAGATCTAACATATTTCTATAGGACTCCAAAAACTGAGTTCGATTTACCAAGTCCTCAGTTTGAGCGATGTGCATAATAAGTGTATAAACGCGTTCCCTGTCTGCTTCTAAATATTTAAACGGATGGTAAAAAAAGAATAAAGGAAATTGTATTTTAGCTTGTAGGATTTAACCATGAGTTGCATAAGTTTTGCAATCACAAACAACAATAAAAAAAACATTAAAATGAACGGACGTAACATACGACTTGTGGAAATGTTTGATTTGTAAAATTAAATGATGCAGATTTGTTTCTCACCAGTGCGATCCATGGCTTTATTCAAGATTGATGTCAACGTATCAGACATGAACTTTTCTGGGATCTTGAGCTCTTTCAACTCTTCGGAAGCTTCTTTTTCAGATTTCCCACCAATAAAATCTTCAACTATTTCTTCAACCTTCTTCAAAATTCCTTCCCTTGTTGGTCCCTACACAGAAAAAATAGCATAATTTGTACAATTATGACAGTAAAATTCATCAATGAAATGTTACACACCTCATGTTTAAAAGTCAATATTTTTTTTATACATTTATTTTTCAAAAAGTTTACCTTATCCTTTTTCAGTTTTGCCTTATCAGCAGCAGCTTTATTAGGAGCAGCAGCAGCAGCTAATAATGCAGCAGTAGTTTCCTTTGGCAAAACAGGGGTAGAAGTAGTTGGTGGAAGTATATCATTTGAGTTCTTCAAATTTGGTACATAAACGCCTGGTGGAAACGTTTTAGTCAAAGTCGGGGGTCGGAGTGATAACTCTTCATTGACAATTGGTATAGTAGCATGTGTCATGGCAGAAACCGGTGGCATTTGTGGAATATGGTTACCACCTTGAATCTTATTTAAAAATCTTGGAGCTACTGGAGGTTTTTCATAACCATTGTGCAATGCATTGTTTTGATTGTTTCGGTTTTGATGAGTATTGTGTTGACCATGATGATCTTGTTGATTCATATAATGATTCATCTTATTATTCTTCATTTGGGGGTAAAATGATCCATTTGACTGCATATTATTTTGCATGTTATAATTTCTCATGCCCCCAGCTGGACGGTAATTATTCATCGAATTACCATGGTGAAAACCGTTGGTTTCATTTCTATTTAAAAAAACAATAATATGCAAATTGTTAATAATAATATTTATAATTTCTTTTTGAACGAAAAAGATTTAAAACGGTAAGAACTGCAACAGTTGCTACGTCTCATTAAAAAAAGAATAAGAGGATAAACAAAAATCAGAACTTCTTAGAGGTTGTGTAACATCAGAAACAAAATCACACAAAAGTTGGTCATCATCTTTTTAAGCATTCTTATATTGACGAGGAAACGTCGATTCCTTTTAAGGTAATATAGTCATGTACTAGGACTTACTGTTTCTCTCCTGGAGTAATGACACCAGGTCCTGTTCCTAAACTTGCAATGGCAAATGGAACGGGAGCAAAAACTTCATCCATTCCGGTACGATTCTTTTTATTTCCGAATCGGTTACCTCGATTGAGCCTCGGATCTATATAAATAATTTTTATAATATTTTTTATAGATTACAATAATATACGGTTTGTAGTTTGTATGGTGTTCGGGTTTTTAAAAAGATTTTCTAATAACGACAAGTAATAAACAATACATACCAAATTGCAAACTGGAGAAATCCGAAAAACCCATTTCGTCTTTCGCTTCTCTGTGAATTTCATCAATTGACTTTGGATTCTCTTTAATGGAAGTAGTCTGTCTGGCAAGCCAATTGTTTTCACGAAGCTCCAGTACATCTAAAATGTGAATAAATTCAGGTTAGGCAAAACACCCATTGCTTTACACTTTTCTACTTTTCGTCCTCGTATCCGCATAATAATGTGAAACATTTTAAGTATAAAAATAAAATTAGACATTACCAATAAGCATAAAGCGAATTCGCGATGGAATTTTGTCATTTGAAGACAGTTCTTTCATCCTTGAGAAGTACTGATCCATCAGGTATTTACCCTTGTCATTATCTAATAGATGTCCACAAGTACTCATTATTTGACAGAGGCATTCCTGTAAAAAAAATTATGGACCGTATTAATCATAAAAAAAAGAAGATTGAATACTCAAACACCCTTTGGATTATTTTTTTTTTGTCCAATATTTTTACAAATTATATGCCAAATACTACACATCACTAAAACTTTGAACGCGACTAGTTTCCATTGTGTAGGAATAAATTTGAGTAACAAAACAGCAGTGTAATAAAAATAAATGGTAATACAATTATGTCAATACTAATACTCTAATACAGAGTATACTGTAATTATTATCACTAACCAGTTCTTCCGCCTTCGTCTTCTTGACCAACTCCTCGCAACATTTATGGAGGATTGAGTGTGTAAGCATCTCCAATTTACCGAGCTCACCAATAAACTATAAACACAACAATGTTTCAAAATTATTTAGTTGCTATAAAAAAAGTCGTTGCTAAATACAATAAACATATTAGTGCTATAGTGAATCTTTCAAGTACTTTGATGTTTCCAAGCATTTTTCGTTTGGCCAACAGTTTTTCCTCTTCCTCTTCGGGAGTGAGGCGCTCAGTTCTCTGATCAAAGACGGCTGATGCTCGAGCTCTGTTCTCATATTCATCTTGACACTTATTTAGGAGGAGACGGCGGAAAGTAGTAGTGTAATCTGGATTAGGTGCATCAAAGTTGGGAACTTTCTTAGATAATTTCTTACATAGCTGTGCGTACATACACACGTACTTGGGTTCTTGCAATGCTTTTTCGAAGATCTAGAGGAACATAAGACAGTAAAGCAATTAACATTATTCACGGTAAACAATTTCAATTTATTATAATACACACCTATATGATGTATTTCTTTGCAAACACATTTCTTAACGCAAAGTTTTGGCTATATATTATGAAGATCATGAAATCTGTACACATATTTTTAGGTACCTATTTGATATTTACGAACAAGTTCATGTATCATTTTTATGTGTGCAGAACGTAAGAACAAGGCATAAAAACCATTACTTAATGCACTGAAAATTTTATGCCCATTCTCTCATTGGATTATGGTATTATGTACCTACTCATTAATCAGATTAAATAATTGAATACTAATAATATTAGTATTTAGTATTTAGAATAAAATTTTTGGCTGAAACTTACCAAGAGTATAACACCCTTGAGTAAGACTTGAGAGTCTAGTCCGATGCGTATCAATTCATCGCTCAACTTATCGAAGGTCTGGGGCGTGAGTTTGTTAAGAATACCACGAACCTAAGTAAAAAAAAAAGACATAACAACATGTAAAACTATTAATAAAAAAATATAAATAGTATAATCTGCAAGCATCAATAAAAGCAATGTCTTTTGTAAGTATATCTTCATGTTCTAAAGAATACAATTTGTGTTTAAAAATGCATTAAAAGAATGTTACTTCTACTAGCTTGAAGGATATAGTAATACAAGTAATGTAAAATGTTAGGTACTAGATACAATGACTGCTGATGAGATGTATAGCAAGCACATTTTATTTAAAAATAGAGATGCTTACTTTTCGGAACTTGACATCATCACTATTTTCTGGAAGTGCATCTCGTTTAATAGCTGAAGGAGGGACCTATAGAAAAGACATCCATAATTATAAGCATATTTAAATGCACAATAATACATTTATGTTAGATATAGAGGAAATGAAGGTTTATAACCAGATAAATAAATATGATTTAATGTTCCTTATTTTTGAAACTTGCAAAATTTTCTTACCCATCGCTCAATTTTGTGAGTTGTGGATTGGGAACGTAAGTCGTCCCTACAAACATAAGAACACATAAAATTTAATTACAAATATAAATGTTTTAAAGTCTATTTCGACAAAGATTTAAGATTTGACAATAAGGATTGCGTTTTTAAATACATAGCCATAACATATATTATACAATGTAATAATAGATAATATTTTGTGTGCTTTTCAAAGGTTATTAGTTTGTACAATGACTCTTTACACAATTAGACTTCACCATTCCAGTTCAACATTAAATGTACATATATACTTATTACAACATACCAGTCTATTAAATGGCGTCACAAAGTCTAAAGAAGTCGCATCAACTCTGGTTAACTGCCAAAGAGTTTGCTTCATGAATGACATTCACTTGCAACTAAAGTCAGTTAAAACACAGTGAGCAAGTGAAAGCGCATTGCTATGAAAGTGCGCTAAAACTTACACACATTATCATTCTTATGTGAACGAGTTGTTTCACAGAGTACTACATACCAACTACCATGTTTAAAGTTATTGTGCTTGTGGAAAGTAATGTATTCAAACATACTACGCGTTGAATAGCCCATTTGAATACGTGATAAATGATAAACTTCCTGAGCACGATAACTCGAGTATACATAATATCATTTATAAAAAAATCTTCCATTCAGCAAGTAATATATTATGCCTAACTGTTAACTACTAAATTAAAGATTTTTTACTCCTATATAGGTCTTTTTCTACAATAATAATAATAATAATATAGTATAGATGTAAAATATTTTTTTTTACAATAGTTTTTACATTATTATTGAGTTGTCGTAAAGTGATTTGCCAAATATTTCAGTCCTTACATGTTACTTACTTACTCTATATGTTATATTTATGCACTATAAAAGTTGCATATACGTAAATATATCTATACTTTTAAATAACATCATATTTATAACAGCTACTACAGAAATACAGAAATAAAAATTAAAATCTTCAAGCCGAAAGACAAAGACAAAAAATAGTATTATCAATAATATTTGTTCGGTTAAAGACTAGTATTAAAATAAAAGATATAAGACAAAACTTTTGTCCAATGAACTCTGGTACAGCGTACAGTGTTAACCACCAAAACCTTTAAACAGCACACGCCACACACAAATTGTACTTTTTAATCTTTAATACTTTGTACTTACATAAATAGTATGTAACAATCACTAATAGTAGTATATTATTATTTTTTGTTTGTTTTTTTAAACAAAGAACACAAAACGATGACGAAAGAAAGCCTACTACTTATGTACAAAATATTCTAAATTATAGTAACTTTACAAAAATTAATGATACACAACGTACCTGCCTCCTAAAACACGAGAAGCACCTCCTTGGACTGCCGACCCTTCCGTTGTTACTTGATGGGAAACAATTTTGAATAAAGGTTTGTCGGGGATTAAGGGTAGAGTCGCCAGTTGAATGGATATGTCACACAAAATTGTAACAAAGAATTATCCTCACACCTTACTATGAGGACACTACAATCAATAATACAAGGAAATATTTTCGTTGTAAAAAACAAGGATTTAATTGGTAATTAATATTTTTTACTAAATAATTTTCGGTGGTCTGTGTGTGTGATGATATAATACTGCACTAGGTTGAGAGTTGAGTTTTCTTCTCTTTTTTTTGTATTAAAAAATAATATCACCCCTTAAAAAATATATTTCAAAAATCACAAAAAATTAAATGAGTATCAAAAATGTAAAAAAAAAAAAAACTATTTGTAATAATATATTTAATATCGCTATATGTACATATAATATAACTAATATATCTATGGAATATGAGAATCAGTCGTTGAAGAATAATTAATTAGTTATTTTAAACGTTGCAATAATGCTACACTTAAATAAAAACAAGTATTGCGTAGAAGATATATAGAGAGAGAGGCAACAGAGTTCGTTTAAGTACTATAAAGACGAAACTGACTCATATTTATCTGTTTCTCTCTCTCTCTCCCTTGTCTATAGAAATAAACGTGATATTAAATACATGAACGAGAATATACATCATTATACATGGTAAAGTCAGGGTTAGACACATGCAAAGATCATGATGTTGATGGTGGTACATACATACCACCCACTTATGTACTAACTCCCATCGACTGAAATTACAACAATATGCAATGCATTTAAATATAACATACTGCCTACTTATACATGATGTGTATTGGATGCACCGTACATTTATAACGATATATTAAATATATTATTATTGTACATATATGCTTTTATATTATATCTAAC
>JAQIVE010000857.1:0-30551 GCA_034698285.1 Sminthurinus bimaculatus | reverse complement strand
CCTGCCCCCCTTCACTCCCCACCCCAAACATGCAAGGTTCCGGGGGATAACGCCAATGCTATTTGGACGGTCAACTTCGGTGACCTTGCGGCACCTCTAAACATCAACCGATCGGGACCAAATTTTAACTGCGGCTTTAGTGATCCAAAAGGAACGCTATGGCGAGTTTGCTGGTTAATTTTTTACTTCTTTGTCTTTTTTGAAATTATCTAATGTATACATACGGCCGACCTACATCCACATGATATTGTTACGCAACTATTGCAAAGGCAGGAGGCACAGCAGACTAATATACATACACTTAAGTATACATAGAGTACACGTCTACTTTCTTCGGCTCACAAAGAATCATCATCAACGTCATTACCAACGCTTAAAAAACCGACTAATCGCTAATTATTATTTAAACCAAACTCAAACCCGAATCCCCAAAAAACCTAATTAAAAGTATCAATATCAATATTGTACGCTTATACAATCTCCATACAGCAAAATAAAAAGAGTCAGAGTCAGACGGCGACGAGAGTTTTTCTTGCTGCATCTTTTTTTCGTCAATACAATATACACAATATGTACAATGTACATGTATGTTGAACCTAGTAGTAGTGCAATTATCTATGTAATACAAGAGAACGTAAGAAACTGCATGGGAATTTAGTCCAGAAATGGAATAAAATTCTTGCCTGCCTGCCAAAGTTACTCGTCATGACGTGATGCAAAAAAGAAAGCCGTCTGTCGTTCTCTGCGTGAAGAATTGAATTGTGCCGTGTATGTGTGTGTGTCTGTGTCTGTGTCGTTTATAGTTAAGTATTTCATTCATTTTCTAGCGAATTCATTCCTTTTAAAAGTCCCTTCAAATTTTCTTGTTCCTCTTCATTCTCTTATTCTGCGTATTTATTTGTATGTTTGTATTTGATGATGATGGTGATGATAATCATAACAATAATGACTGTATCTGTATCTGTATACGCACATGCATATTTTGTTTCTTTATCTTTATCTTGGAGTACAATAATAATATGTACTAGTAATAATCATGATAGATTTTTGTCTTTGTGGTTTGGACTCTCTCGACTTGGAGTAATGTTGACCTGCGATCCCCACCGGTGGGAACTCAAGGGAAGATGAAACTCGAGAAACGTTTTCCAGACTATCGACTCATTGTTCATAATTGTCTGATCACCCTGAACCACCAATGAATTGGCAAAAATTCTACATGACCCTCTCCGCCTTTCATCTTTTGCCGATTATCCATCTCAACCATGTCCACCGTCCATCTATCTATAAAATGTACAAAGTACGATACAATACATACCTATGTACAATAAAACATTGCATACCTAAAAATACTATGTATTTAAAAACGTCAAGCATGTTTGTGTACTACAAATAGATGAGTATGTATACATATATACACGGTAAATAAACTCTCATAAAAATCCTTAATAAAATTCCAACGGGCTGCTCAGTGTATATAAGTTCGTACACAGTTTTTAAATACCTGCATATAAATTTTACACGATATTACATATATAGATGTCTACATGATTTTTTTGGATAGAAAAAACAGAAACGGTCAAAAAATGCTGATCATAAATAAAATAATTCAAATATCTTTTGAAAATGAACGTACCATGCTATATGTTCATTCAACTTTAAACCTAATAGTCAGCGTTTATTGTGTGTATAATAATTTAAAGTTTGAAATTCAGTCATTTCCATTTAAAGCCGATGATTTTAACAACATTTAACCATTATTTACAAGAACTTTTATGCATTACACTTTATACGTAGGTATAGATTATTATATAGACGGATGTCAATGCACTGTATGTATGTACGTATGCATAAACATTTCCTCGATTGTATTTGTTATTATTGTTTCATTAATTCCTCCATTAATTGGATTTATTTATAATGTAATCATTATCCTTGTTTACGGTCATTAAGACTCTTGCCTTGCCTTGCTCTGCTCTAGCTGCTTGCTCCCTGCTTGCTCCCCGCTCCTCACTCATTAACAAGTTGCGTGTTGAGTGTTGGCTTACTTACTTACTTATTGCTTATTGCTTATCCATCTTTGAGCACTGTGTACGATTTGCCTACTCTTTGATTTTGATATCGGCACTGATTTAATGAACCTTTCAGGATCAGGATCTATCATCATTTATATAGTACATTAATACAGATACATATATATACATACATACAAGCGATCAAGTGTAAATATGTAGCATCATGACATTTCTTATTATTTATGTATTTATATTGTAGTAGCTCTTTATCACGAAAAAATCACACTTCATAACATAACATTTAACATTACACATATATGTATGTGTAGTGTGTATGTATTATGTATGTACAAGTGTGGAAGCATGTCAAATCGTCAACTGGTTGAGCACAATTAAAAAACAGGCATGATGTGTGTATTGTGTATGTATATTGTATATCTATCTATCTTATGCGCACAGCTATATACATAAACTATGCACAGTAGTAAAAGAATTATCATATCACTGGAGTGTATGTATAAAGTATATATACTATACATACATAGAATAAGGAACCTCCTCTTTTTCCATCTACTTAATAATGATACTAATTCTTGTTATTATGTATTTATATCATTTTTGTTATACTAACAAAGTGTTATAGGGAAATAAATATTGTACGATTGTTTCGGCATGGATCATGTATCTATGTATATGTATGTATGCATGTACGTGTTTGAGTACAAGTAGATACACAAGAAATATTATTTTAGAATAATATCCATGATGAAGACGTCTCGGCAGAAATCTTTCTTTTGACTAATTGATCCTGTGAATATGGTTGCCACCAACATCAGCAGCTGTGTGGTTTACTCTAATCTAAGCATTGTGTTTGAATTTTTGAAAATTGCCCATAATTCTCTCATATTACACTCTACATTAGATGTGTAGTTAAATTGCAATTGCAACGTTCTACCTCAATTAATTTGTGAATTTGTGGTCAACCGTCATCATCAAAACCAAATATATAAAAAACATCATCTTTTTTCATCGATTACTGATCATTACATCGATACAAAAAGAAGAAGACTGCAAATACGAAAAAAAATCATCAGGGAAATCCGAAACAAAATTCACATAATCAAATAGTGTGCGGACACAGACATGGAAAAGCATTTTTTGCAGTTGTTGTTGTCCAGGATGAAGAAATGTAAATGTGCCTGTCTGCGGCTTCCATATTCCTAACTATACCCCTTCAGATTGTGTCAAACGTCATGACCAAAACTTGAGACTGTGTCATATTTTAAAGTCTATATTATGTTCGTCTCGTTCCTATTTTGTGGTGAAACTGAAGATTGATTTTGTAGCAAAAACAAAACAGCTATTTGCACAGTAGAAGAATCTCGACCTTTTCTTGTGTATTAAGTGTCTATATTAGATATGCTGTGCTTGAAAGATTCTGGATTCGCCGATACATAATTTCCAATGTTGGATGTATGAAACAAAATGTTGAGTTAAACTTGAAATCATTGAAATAGTTGAAGAAAGAGTTTGAAAGTAAAGTGTGGAAGTTGTTTGCCGAAGAAGAGGACGAAGAGAGAGGCTGGTTTTGGCTTTGGCTTGGTCCATGGGAAGAACCAAAAGGCGTCACCCTTAAAGAATAACCAAAGAAATAACTTGTTGAATTTTTCTCCTTGGGCTTACACTTTTGGGATAGACTAACTGACTCTCTGTCTCTCTCTCTCTCCCTGTGTGTATTTCCCATATCTTCTTCTTCTTCGCCTTTCTTGTGTTAGGTAGATATACATTCGACAATCTCCTTTATTTACCAACTTATACTGTGCACTCTGACTCTGACTTTTACCTCCTTTTACTTCTTCTTCTTCTACTACTTCATCTGTATACATATAGATACTTGCTCCTTGGTTTTGGTTTGGGACGAGAGCTTTGGGACTTTGGGAGTGACAGAACAGAACAGAACATACACAGAGTATAAGAAGTAAGAAGAAGAGAGAGGGAAAAAAGGAGAAGTAAAGGAAGAAAAGAGTTTTATCTCTCTCTCTCTCTCTTTCATTCTCCCTCTTGCTGGTAATTAGATTCTTCATTCAAGTCATTCAGTTCATTCATACGAAGGAATCAATGAGTTGGCTTATTTGTCCACCTCCACCATCACATCACATCACATCACCAACAACGACAACAAGTTTGTCTTTCTTTCACCCCGAGAAAAAAAATATACTCGCCTATCAACACAATTGAGCGTGACGAATTCCTACACGGGACACAAGGACTTGCTTTCTTTTCCGGCACAAGACAAGACAACAACTAACTGGTTCTATCATCATCGTCATCATTCTCATCGTCTTCGTCGTCAACGACGTATTATAATAGAGAGACAAGATTACATTATATTATATTATCTGTATCTCTGTATGATGATGAAAACTTGAACCAAGAGACGGTGTGTGTCGTGTAATAATACAGATATACAATATAATATAAGTGTGCATTATATTACCATTATTATTATTATCATCTTCTTCATCATCATCATCATCATGGTGTTAGTTTAGTGGTGTTTGAATTGAGTGAGTATTCATCTATCCATCCATCTAGCCACCTATCTATCTGTACATGCTTTGACTTCTTCGACTTCTCCTTCTTCTGTGTTAGTGAGTGAGTGAGTATCTATGTGTAGTTACGTGAGTGTGTATGTGTATACACGTGAAGGAGACCCAATAGTCGTGCCAATTACAAGGAAACACTAACTTATTGTTTCCTACAAACAAACTTCATTCATAGAGTGAGATCACACAACGCTTCCCCACATTTACACATATTATTACGCATGCATACACAGAAGAATAACACTTATACAGACACACGAAACATACTTAATAATAATATATAATATCAAAGTACGTATACATAATACGTAATACATAGATAGATAGAAGCTTAAGTATTACGGCGAGCGAATATATGGAAAAAATTGATATTCTATAGACACTTAATCTCTCTATCCCAACCAATTACTTAGTGCTCCTATCAACTTGTATTTACTACTGTTTCTGCTACTGTTACTATTACTCTAATACTACAACTACAAATACCACCACCACCATTATTATTATTATTATTCGTAACTTCATCCATCCTTCAATCTTTGGGAAAGACCTAAACAGAGAAACTTTTTGTTTGTGAATTTTTTTCTCGTCTAATACATTTTACTATACGGAATTACTAAATAACTACTGTTGACTACTACTGTGTATGTATAAAGTGTATGTATATTAGTGTATACTTGAGTAAAGTATACATAATATAATATAATATCAATATATTATATCAATTGGTGCCTGTGTCTGTCTGTGTCGGTTTGTATGGTTTACTATCATCACATAATGGACATGGCTTCTGACGACGTGGAAAATCTTGCAGAAATTGATAAAGCTGCCGCAAAAGTTTTGCAGGGATATGACTGGTCCCTCGTGTCTAACAATAAAAAGTATAGAAAGTTACTTATTTACCTACTTACTTACTTATTATGATATGAAATATTATGTGTCAATGATATATAGAAGAATTTTTAATTAGTATCCATGCATTTTCTCGATTTATTATCTATGCATTCAGCAAGTCGAATATTTAGTAGGGACTAAAAAAAGGATTTAACTAATTTGACTTATTTTTCAATCAACATCCTTTTGCACGTTTTGTATATATAATAACTCAAGATGGTGGTGATGATATTTTATCTATGAATATGCATAATATTGTGTAATAATCCAATCCATCACCCCTCAAGTTTTTACAGATTGTCCTTCTGATTAACTTTTTCCAGCTGTCAATTAGTCCCATATGTTTAAGTTTTTTATTTTCAACATTACAAAGGCTTGAAGAAAGAAAAAAGGTTTTCTTTTTGAGGTTTTTTTGATAAAGTACTTTGAACATTCAGTACAGCACTTTTACCTTGTATTTAATGAAGGAAAGTTTTTTAAATCTTGGCATTGTTGAGCATTTTCCCCATCAACCATTTATCTCAGTTAGAACTGCCAAGACATTTCGGAGATGAATTGTTATGTATATTTATTTGTTCAATATTCATGGGGGCAATCATATAAGTTAAAGGTTAAAGTCAAACTGGAAAAACAGAAACTCTTTGAAGATGAGAAGCAAGCCAGTATATGTATTATAGCTCATAGTTTTGTCCAGTTTTGACAAATGGCTGGATTTTCCCTTCATTAACTGGGATCTGTAGGGAAATCATGAGATTAACATGTAATATAATCGCCAACAAAAAGTATCGTTTAGTTGTTGTTTTGACGGTCGGACAGAGAGAAAGAGAAAAAGAAAAGAGACTAATTAAGTCTCAACTTTTGGATTTAATAGATAGCACATAATAGGTCAGACAAAATAATCATGAAATATGGCAATTATTTCATTTATATAAAATAAACAATATTGATGTATGTATGTCTTTTACACGTTGTCCATATTCATGTTACAGATCCCCCCAGAATGGATCAAAGGACTGTCATGTTAAAAGACCGATGAATGCATTTATGGTGTGGGCCAAGGCAGCACGACGACGATTAGGTTCGCTTTTACTAAGCTTTCATGTCTACAGTACTAAATGTTAATTATTACACAACCTTTTACTGATAGTCGATGTTCTTCTTCATAATTCTTAATGTGTGAAGGTAATTAATGTTTTTAAATTTATGAAAATTATAGCGGAACAGTATCCTCAATTGCACAATGCCGAGCTGAGTAAAAGTCTGGGAAAACTCTGGAGGTAAGCACAAGTCTTTATTACCGTACTTGATAAAAACTGAACAAAAACGATTTGTTTCGATGAATTTGTGTCAGAGATGCAGGTTTCATATCATACCACTCTTCCAACCTGGTTGTAACTGTAACAAATCAGGGGGGTAAAATTTCATAGGTTTGGAGAAAGAATCAAAGCCGGAAAAACTGGTAGAATTTAGGCGAAAACTATCCCGAGTTTGACGTTTGCTCAAAAAGTCGACATATACAGTTTTTAGTATTTGCAAATTATTCATTTACTTGGGAAATAAATTCACTTTTCAACACAATTTTGAGGGTCCAACAGTCCCTGAGCCAGGATTTTTGTCTCGACTTTAATTTCAGGGATGTTTTGATGTAGTTTTTGAAGTGTATTCCAGTGATAGTCGTTATCATATTAAGATATTTCTTAAAACTTTGTTCGGGTTCGTTTTTGTATATTTACGGGCAAATAGACAAAATAAGACCATTTTTGAGAATATTACTTTAGGCTTTAGACTCATAATCATCTCCTCTTTTACGTTACCTGCTTTCTCCATGCTAATGAATGTCAAAATCTCAAGTCCCAGAGAATACGCACAAGTAACACACACACCCACACTATTATTGACTTTATAGCTTACTCAAATCAAAAGCGTTTATTTACAATTAAAAAGTTGGAACCGTTTACACGACAAAAATAGATATTATGTTAGAGGGATTTATGAATGAGAGTAAAAATATCCTACTCAAGTAAACAAAGTAGTATGTTATCCAGATAAAGTCTTATCATAATCTTTTTTATTTTATTTGTCTAAGTATATACAAATATCTACAAGGAAATTATATGTTGGCAGGGTCAAGATAAAAAATACACTGATATTTGTATAGCCCTTTACTATTCTAATATAAATTCAGTTTTTTTATTTTAGGCAATAATAAAACCAAAAATATACTTGCACAACAAACAACAAACTATCTTTTTATGACATTGAACTTGGAGAATTTTGGAAAAAAGTCCCTTGTGTGTTTTTTACGAGTCAAAAATAGCGATGATAAGGGGGTCCTTTTTGTTATCTTTATCTGGTAGTCAAATACATACATAGATACTTACAAGTACAAATAAAAACATCGACTCTGCAAGAGTAGAGGCAGTCTGTGTGTATAAAGTGTACACTTTACACATAAGATGTAATGCATAAATACATACGTTTTTTCTCCAGTGAAATACAATACAGTTGAAGGGAAAAAACGATGGTATAGGTCATGTCGAAGAGTCTTGAACAAGTTGTCAGTATGTGTCAAGTATACGTATTCAGTGGAAAATCAACGTCCAGTATGCACATGTATGTATGTAGTAGAAACGTACATATGTTATGTGTATAAAAGTTTCTTGGGTTTGTAAGGCATGAAACCAAGGACAGAGATAGATACATATGGAAACTTATACACACGTACTTATATACATAAGGATGACTAATAAAGTACCCCATGCCGTACACTTTATTATGGTATCTATATTTAGGTTCAAATTCAAAACAAGGAAGCAACAAAAGGGTCCGTGTCGATCTGCCGTCAGCAATAATGTACGAATTCATGACCATAAAATTTTCTTTGAATTTAGTTCAATACGCATGTGGTTATACATATGTATGTATGAATTAGAATGTACGTGGAAACAAAAGGAAGGAGAGCAAAGTAATAGTTGGCCCAAGTAGTAAAAAGGAACAACAAGTGTTATATTTTCATAAATTCGTTTTCCCGTATCCATTGTTTATTACATTATGTATGTATTTGGAGCAACAAAACAGAGTAGACAATTTTCATTTTCATGTTAGTGTCCAAATGTGTCTCCATTTTTAGAAGTGTGTGTCATCGCTTTTCTCCTTGGTTCTATTAGTCAACAATGTAATAAAATTAAAATGCAGGTCCAGTACTTACAGCTAGAGAAAGGGGAAGAGAAAGAAGACGCTGGAATAATTTCTGCTTCATTCACAAGAACCTTGTGTGAATGACCAAGAGTCACCACCAAGAGCCATCATAGTTGATGGCTGATACACGTTCATAAATACACATAATAGTACTACAATGTACACAAGCATAATGCAAATGGTACACCTATACAATGTACAACATGGGAAAAGTTGAGCAGTTTTCTCCTCTAACTTGGCTGTCAGTTGGTTTACTTGATTTTGTATTTGTTTGCAATATCGTATGTACAAATACTACAGAAGCAAAGACAGTGGACAGAGCAAGACAGAGGTAATACATAATAAAAGTCCATGTAAAAGCTTATGTATGTATATATATACCATTTCTTCATCTTTGAAGACATATTTGTGTGTACAAACAAACATTGGATAGAAAGATAGATAGCTATAGATAATGAGCTGTTGTTTTATAGATTTTTCATTATGCACTTTTCCAGTTTGTCCAGTTTACTGCAGAAAAGGGCAAGTGGTAACATAATTGTAATATACATACACTATACACTACATATTTATACAATGCCCACATTGTTCATGTCCATCGTACACACACACAAGGCAAACTCTTGTGTCTTGTGTGGATTAGAACTTTAATAGGCTTATAATTTCATAATGAAAGTTGAGAGCATGAATGAAAAGGAGAGAGCGAGAATGGCGTTGAATGAATGGGGATGAACACATGCATACACACATACATACATAGCTACGTATCAATGTCTGTGGATGTAATACAATAAGATACAATAATATGTAGAGTGTCTCAGTCTCAGTCTCAATGAATGGAGACACTATTTTCTGAGGCTTGAATGCTGAATGTGGACCACAATCATCATCGTCATGATGATGATGATAATGATGAGATACAGTACATAATATACCAGTCAGTCAGTAAAAGATATTTCACTTGACACGATGTGTTGTGTGTACCAAATATCAAGTGATAAGTGTGGGACTAAAAATAACAGTACAGTAGTAACTATAATATGCATGTGAATTGTAAATGTATGCAATATACTGTATATGGTATAGGAGAAAGGTCTCCAAGAGATTCTCTTATTCTTTCTTAATTTGGATCGAAAAAGTCTTCCGTCCTCAGACATTCAGAGTCAGACCGATAGACAAACAAACGTAATCATATTATATCTGTACCATATCTGTAATATTTATGGAATATGGAGTAGCAGACTACTTTCATGTGTACATACATATATGTTTACTGTTTACCATTCAGAAGAGGAGGCTAGAGTATCTATACTGTATTGTATACAATAAAGATGTATCTCGCTTATTTAAGTGATTCAAATCAATTTGTGTTGTCTCATTTCATTTTCAACGTTTTAAAACCTCAACCCTAATCACAATGCTCTAGTCTCTACTGATTGTCCACAATATGGGGAGAATGTTGGGAGAATGTTGAGGATTTTTGCAGCATACTAAATAGACGTGGCAGTGGCCAAATTAAGGCTGTGTTGAGAGTTGAGGTCGAGTTGAACGAGTACTTAAAAAAACGCAAATCGTTACTTTCGCAACAAAACCTTGTGCAAAATGTCTTTAAAAATTGACGAATTGGTTTTGTGATTTTGATTTTTAATACAACGTTCGCATACTAATCGTGCATCATATTGATAATGCTGCAGAGCGTTGGTGGGCCCTTGGTCTAACTAGTTCTTCATAAACGTGGCGCAATGTGTATCTATGCATGTGTATTCCAAAAAGATAGAAGTAGTAGGAGTTGTATGTTGTATGTAGATTATCAAGCTTTTTTTATCAGAAAATGAGTCAAAGTTGAGTTAAAACTCTGAAACACACTAAAATATCGTATGTATTAAATACATAACTATACTGTATAAAATGCATAACTTGTGTATACTCATACAAATGTATCTAATAAAATGTGAACATGATGTTATGATGGTGGTATATGCACATACAGTAGTAATTTAAGTAGAGATAGGGTAATAGAAAAATAAAATAACGGTACAATGTCCTCCAAGTTTTGTGCGCAGTATAAATGCTGCATGGTGCATGAAGACGACAGGAAAAGGTCAAAGTCATCCACCTAATAAGATTGGTATACATTTATATCTGTATATTATATCCGTGTTTTGGGGATGTGAGAAGCTGGAACTTGAAAACAAAGGGGCAGTAATCATCATCCACACACTTGCTACATATATACGGGTATTAAGTCTGTCGTATGGGAAATGGAAAGAAAAAAAAGAGTTTTCCATTTACAACATATGCACACAGTGCAAGGTACAGTTAGCAGTTAAAGGACATTTCGGTAATTCAGAGATTCATATAAAGGTTTTCAAGGGGAAATTTAAATGCTTTATGATCCAACACTATCTCGACACCAGGGAGATAAGGAAGAAGAAGAATAAGTATAAGAACAAAAAGAAGTTATCCGCATTTTAGTGTGTGATATGTGACACAAGGCAGGATGAAGTAAAGATTGAAAGAATTAAGGGAAGAGAAACTAAAGAAAAATAAAAAGTCATTCAAGTCAAAAAGTGATTCTGCTGGGTGGGTCTACTTAGGTACATGTCTACTTATACTTTTAGGATTCTTGAAGGGTGTTCGGTCATTTTTTGATGAGAGGCTAACTTCCGTTGCCTCTGTCATGTGCAATATATGGGAGAGTATGTATTGTATGTAATTACATACATACACGTATATGAATTGGTTATTATATTAGTGGTTGTCGGTTAAGCTAATATGTACATGGAGTGTGCGTGTGACCATTGCCCATCTTCTGTCCACCCGTGTACATTTTTTTCTGCTCTTGTACTAAAGCTTCGAAACACTTCCTGAAGCTGACAAGATACATGTACCTATGTATGGTTTAGCTTCGGTTGTGCTTGGACATTCTGGATTTCGACTCGGAATTTTGTGAGTGAGACCTCCGTGACACACTCGACATTGACTACAGTCGTAAATGTTGTTAACCTCTGGAGTCTCCATAACACAAGCGCATACGGTAACATAATAAAAAGGCGCTCCAACTTTTACATCTACATATCTCTATACTCTCTACTCATACGGGTCCATGTGTGAAGGGTCATTAAACTGGAGATGAACTGGAGAAGATGCGGCCTGAGAGAGCAACAAGATGAGATGAGGCAAGGGACTCTCATCCTTCAATGAGGAAGGAAAAAAGGAGCAGAAAGGAAGGGTCAGTAGTCATGTATGTATGTATGCACGTACGTATGTAGGGTTGTATGCATGACTCATTCACCAAGTTTTGAAACTTTTACATTTTTACACATCATGACACATGACACATCACACACAGGGATAGAATATAAAACTAAAGTGTACTATGTATGTGCATACTATGCATACAGACGTATGCAGTATATACACACACCCTCATTTGGCACTTTAGAAGGAGGGGAAGAAATTAAGGAAGAAAAGGTGAATCAATGGGTGGCCATCCTTTCTGAGAAAAAACTCGGAAAAACAATAAGGATGGAAATCAAGTAACCCAATGAAAATGAATAACCTACAGCATACTTACTTATTATGTATAATTATTATTATTACTGCTACTGCCTGTAACTTAACTTGTAGTATGTAGGAATACCGTTTAACGCAATTCATCATCATCATCATCATCATGATTCCCATTCTTTTTACTCGCCTTACAGTTTTTTCTTAGATTTTATTCTATGTACAATGTACATATGTACATGCATATAATGTTCAAGTTCCAAGGCTATAGGACAAATGTCAGAGTTGCGACAGTTTCACGAGATTTAATGCCGTGGACGAGGTCAAAATCGAGAGTATGGACCAAGGGCCATATAATATTTGTGTATGTACGATGTACGAACACCGAACACACACGTCTCTACGCCTACGTCTAACGGTACCACAGGCATGGTATGTAGTTAGTTGGCCAATCACTTCCGCACACAATTTTTTTTCCTTTGAAAAAAATACGGCAATAGTTGCAGGGATCACTGTAGAATAGGCAAATAGACACAGATTTTCGTGCTACTGCATTAGGAAAAAGAAAAAGAAACATCCATAGTTAAAGACAAGCTTTTGTCTTTTCCGTTTCCATTCTTAAAATGGTTGAATTTTGAGTTTTCTCTGTGTATGTATGTGCTTACAAATTCTTCGACTACTGGAGCTGAATGAAGGAAAATCGAAAGAAAAAGAGACGAGCAGGTGACTTATGCAGCGTTTATTTAGTTAACAATGATGTTGCTTAACTTTTAGTTATTGAGTTACAGTTGACAGTGGTGTTGATACTAGGAAGTGTGTGGTTTGGCCACATGAGAACTCTGTTAAACTATCAACTAGCTACATAATGTGTACTTGTAACTTGTACATTGTACAATGCTATAGGACAATGACGAAGAGGACGACTTTCCACCTCCATGTTCAAATGTAACTGTAAGATAAATGATACATGTAATGACGAGAAAGAATAAGAATAAAGAGAATGGAAAAGCTATTCCAAAAGCCAAGATAACTTCATAAAACCTGAGAAGAAGGGAAATATCGCAGTGAAATGCACCATCTTCTACGATAGATACATAGATAAACATTCACCAGGCCGACCAAACCTCATAAAACTAACTGCTGTATGACTAATAAAGTTTTTTCCCTTCACTCTTCCTGCCTTTATATGTAACGCATATAAATAAAATATATCATACGGACTACATACTTACATTGGCTATATTTTATAGGTATCTAATTTTTCCTCTTCCTTCACGTGTATCTATGCACGGGCATATGTACCCTAATCCCACAACGTTTTGCCGAAGAGCCGAAGAAAACCAGCAGAATTTCCCCCGTCACTTTTTTCCACACATATGTATATTATAGGCTTCGTAAAATAACGTGCTCACATGATACATGTTAATAGTTATCTATGTACATTGTACATGCAAGCGGAGAGATAGTACGAGAAATTGTATACATTTGTAAAAATTCGGAGATAATGTGTATTATACGTACATAGTAGCGGAGTGCAAGTGTATACATACATTGTGTAGTTGAGATAAGGCGGGTATTTAGATAGTATTTAGCAGTTGATACTCTCTGTGCTTATTTAGCATGCATAGTGTGGAACATGTACATGATGTATATGTGACTGGTGTGTATAGTTGAGGTTAAACAGTTGGAGGAATCGAAGGTGCTGAGTGACGAGCACCAGGAACGACCCAACTAAAACATTGAACAGAAGCACCTTATGATTTTTTAAACCCACATTTTTACTCTCTCCCTCTCTTTCTCTTCTTACTTCTTACTCTTTATCTACTGTCTAATGTAACTGTACAAACATGTAGCCAAGACGTGCATCATTCAAGGAGGACATGCTCCTCATTCCTCATTTCAACTCATTTCACTATCATTATCATCATCCTCATCATTTTACACATACATATTATGTACTGTATAACTATTATCTGATGGTCTTTTGTGGTTTTTCATCTACATGCATTTATGCACTGTCTATCACATTTTACAATAGTACATATGATGTGCAGTCTCAAGTGTTGACTTGAGGTAAATACAGCAGGAGGTGATTCCTAAAGTTTTTCTCGATCTATTTTCAACGCCAATAAACCATCTTGCCATTAATTACTTCATTAAAGCTACGTATTGTATTTACATACATACATACATACATTATACTCCAATACAAATGGCTCATCTGCTTTCTGCTCATCTCGCCCATCAAGCTCACCCTCTCACACAAATACATGGATATTTAGCAAAGAGTATAACTGCTCAGTCAGCCAGTCTTTCATTCATTCAGTTGCTCACCGGATTTTATCTGCGCCTTTTCCTGTCTGTCTGTTATTGGAATTGTACATATCTTAGGTAAAGAGTTTGGCCTACTCCATTACACACAGATCACAGATTACTGTACACCGTACACTGAACAATATGCTAATATTATGGTATTTAAACGGTGTGACATGAGTTTATTAGAAAGTGATGCTCCCTTTCCTGTTATTTTATCTTTTTTAAGTATTTTCTGCCTGTTTTTATACTGTAGAATTGTACGTGGAATATACCAGGACTATAGTCATAAAGCGGACTCTTTTTTCCTCATGTATAAAGCATCTTGGTTGCAAATCCCTAGCATTCAAAACCGATTGTTAATGAACATGTAAATGGACACGTATTAAATGAGCAAGAAATACTCTCAAAGAAAATGAATGCAAACTGTCAAGTCCACCCTGCCGAGTAAACAATGACCAGTTGAATGATATTGATATGATATGATATGAACCTCACTCAAGACTATATGATATTATAAAAGAATTATGAATGTAAAACAGTAAACTAATAAAAGGTTGTGCTTTGTTGGTTATTGCTTATCCATTCAGATTGTTGACGGAGGATGAGAAGAGACCTTTTATTTTGGAGGCAGAGAGACTTCGATCAGAGCATAAGAAACAACACCCCGACTACAAATATCAACCCCGTCGACGCAAACAGAGATGCCATGTGGACAAATCCAACAACTCTTCTGTCGTCTTCAGGTAGCTCCCTCACTTTTCACTCAACTACTGATATAAATACTTCGTTATTACCTTAATATTACACCTTTATATTCACTCCTTCTTTTCTACCTCCCACGACAACTAATCCTAAAATGTATGTGTATAATATAACTAGTGTGTATATTGTATCTATATGTGATTACCTTTACTTTCACCCCGTATATTACTTTTACATATGTAATACTCTCACTTTTATTCGTACATTTTCTTTTGAGGAGTCGTCCTGTCTTTGTAGGTGTAGAGTATCTACAATCTACACGTATGTATCTCTACACTGTTAAACAAATGTTGAGTAGAGAGAGGCAGCTCTCAATTTCAATGATGTTGACTCAGCGCCCCATGTTTGGGCTATATTTATTTTTCTTGCCACTTTTATCTCCTTCTATTACACCTTCAAAGTCAAACAAAATCTCCTCACGTATACTAGGTTATATACATTGATATGATACGATGCCAATGTGTATGTACATACTTTTCTATATTAAATATTGCTGCTGATTTCCATTTCTTCGTCATTTTAAACTTGCAAAAAACCCCTCAGTATGAATCATGTATCTATCAATGTGTGCAATATGCAATAATATGTATACGTATGAAACATGGCCATAAATCCGTTCGCGTCTTACCTGACTCTCGCAATATTATTATGTTTATACGCGGGTACATTAAGAGTGGCGGTCAACCTTTTTTCAATTCCTTTCCCTGGTACTTTTTACCTTTTTCTCGTATTAGATACACCTAAATCTGGACGATTTTTTGTTAGCAAAAGTTGAAGCTTTAATTGAAAGTTGTCGAATTTCTGCAAATTGAATAAATAAATAATATATCTATTCTTACTATTTACTATTTAGGTCTGTCAAAACCCCGGATTTGGACGACTGTTCACCCACCCCCACGCCGCCCACTCCATCCCCCACAGCAACGATAACAAAGCAAACGAATGCTGACTTTATCCGTGAGGTCAAGGCAATGACAACGATGACGACTCTTCCCTCCAAGAAAAGGAGTAAAATTTCCTCTGGACCAACAAATCCCTCCGTGTCCAACAACAACAACAACAATAATAACAACAATTCGTCCCCCAATTGTCAAGTGCCCTCCAACATTTCGAGCCTTCAAGACTGGGACTACGTCCGAGGTCATCATCATCACCACCACCATCACTCTGCATCTCACCCGCACTCCCACCCACACTCTCATCACCATCATCATCCCTCCAACTATTCGACCAGTCTCCCGGTTGTCCCCACCCCCACGAGTCTCCACTCCTCCTCTGGCGCCTTTGGCCACGAGGCAGTGACAAGTCCAGCCGTGGTTGCTGCCGTGGTGGCCGCCGCCGCTCAAAACAGTAGCAATAACCAGAGTAGTAACAGCAGCCATCACCATCATGACCTCAAGCCCGAGACAAATCCCAACATAATGCACTACACCAATCCTATTCACTATGCGGCGGCGGCGGGCGGCGGGGGCCAGATGCCTAGCGACTACTCCACCAACGGACCACTCTACATGAGTGATCAGTACCAACAGTATTTCCTCAATCCCATTGACAATTGGAATGCAAATAACCATCACGGATACATCTAAAGTTTACATTATAAACATTATAAAAATTAAAAATACACATAATGTATGTATATTACATCACTATTATACTACACTATACTTTATTATTAACTAATTAAATCTGTCAATTACTACAATATTATAATATCTGGTATATAAATGTCTATTTCAACCACCACAATCACAATACCTGTAATTATATTTACAACGGCGTTTTTGACGTTTTCAGTTTCATTAAAAACAGAACAGAAAAGCAAAAAATATCGTGTCACATATGTCTTATTATAATGTAGGTATTTAGTACTATTTGACGTGTAAGTTGTAAGATATTAAATCATGTTTACAAGATGTTACTTCGTGTTGTATTACCATTACCATTAATTTGTTAAAACGTGAAAAAGTTAAAAAGTTTACAATTTAGATTATTTAGAAAACAAATAAAAAATGACAATGAGATGACATATTAGATGAAAAATTTTAAAAATTATTTAGATAAAAGTAAGTAGGTACTATAATACATATGAATTGTTTTGTCTCTCTATATTTTAACTTTTAATATTTCATTGTAGAGATTAGGTATTTACGTTAAAATTATATATTACGCGGATTTATAGGTAAATAGTAAAAATATTATATGAATGTGCTGTTTATTGTGTATTTAACATTAAGTATAAAGATATAAATAAGGTATTGTATAACTGATTATAATAACATTGTTGTTAAATTACGTAAGTAAATATGAGTATTAAAAACATAATATTATTGTTGTAAAGGAACGCAACATCTTCAGAGAGGTGTTTTGTTTTAATGTTGATACCTGTTGCTATATTACGCATATTATGAAGTATCAAAGTCGTTTTATCTTTTATCTTTCTCTGCCACATGGATGTCCGTCAAAATGTGCACAAAGTAATGCATATTATGGCAGTTGAACGTTTTCTGAGTGAAATACATACTATAAAACTTCATTCGACATTTTGCACATGCTTACTGCATATTTTCCTAACGGAATTACTTTTTTGAACCGAAATTGTCCAAACTTTTAAAAGGGTACAAAAATACAAACTATATTGCCAGTTTCATTAATTTCATAGTTGGCAGTTGCAGATTTACAATAAAGCACCTACATATTATGAAGATTCTGCTTTTCTTTACACTCTTCTACGATACTAGCAACTAACTAATAATTTCTTAGTTTAAGAGCAGAAATACTTTTGACATGTTTATTCTAATTGAATACTATATGGATGACATGCATATATCTATCTGTATACCTGTGTATAAATAGGTTGTAGGTAAAAGCTGTTTATATATTACAACTTAATTATAAATGAGCCACATTATATTTAGGTATTTAATAGCAATAACAATCACAGTTGTTATTATTTGAATATTATTATTTTAGTTAGAGCCCTCGATTCAAATTAGTGTGTAAAAATCATTTTGAAGGTAAATATCGTGTCATGTGTCAAATCATGCATTAACTGCCTGTTTATTGTTTATGTACATTGTACATGTACATGTACATGTGTGTACTTTCAGCAACGAAGTATAAATTCGAGGTGTAATACGCATAAACATAAATATTATAGTAAATGCATACCTATGTATAATGTACACACAAAACATTGCAAAATATCTCCACTTTAAATATGTTAACAATAAGAAATAATTGGAATTTAGAATTGATCAACTACCTTGTAACTTGTAATTAGCGAAGATGTACCTACAATAATATTGTTTAGTTTATGTGTTGTACAGAATACAGAATCGTCCTCGTCTGAAAAGTGAAATGTTTAGTGACAAAGTCACGGCCAATATGTGAAAAATACAAATGGAAAATAAACTCAACGTATTTCTTTCAGAAAATTAATGGGTCTAAAATCCCCCAAGTAATAGTAACAACAGTATATCCCAAATTCAACGCACTTATTATTACACTTTATTGCACTTGAAAAACTTTCCGTGGGGAAAAAACTTGTCGTTTTCAAACTTTCTCTGCATATTTACCTAGTTTACCTAGTCTAAACTCGAAACGTCATAATTAATATGGATTAGTGAATCTTGTATTTAAACGGCGATGCAACCACAGCCCACTTCGTGTCTTTAGTCTCCAATTCTACATGCTATATTACAGCGGGCTTTCGCTAATTGTTTATGCTTTCTCTTGGTAATTTACTAAAAATATAAAACATGAAGCCTGCACGTATGTATTACATACGTGTAGGCTTCATGTTTTATATTTTTTATGTATATGTAAATAATCTATTCAGGTTTACTACTTTTTTGTAAGTAGTAAAAACAATTGATAAGTGTTTTAAAATTGGTTGTAAAAATTCAACAGGAATGCGTAAATACCTACTTGTGCTGCTTTTACCTTGATGCTTTCTATACTGTAACAACGTATGTATAATGTATCAAGCGGCAAACGCGAGACATTGCTCAGTTAATTAGTTTACACATTAGATTGACAGTATGTACTTTACATTTCTGTCGTACCAACTACCAACTCTACCAAGATATTGTGCATCACTTTCAAGTCCTGTATATGTATTCTCGAACCATAAACAAATGTCCGGTTTTGTTTTACTTTCGCCATCTAGTAGCGTGGAGAAAGTAAAACAAAACCGGACATTTATTTATGCTTTAAGAGTATATTGATGCTTAAAAATAGACGGATGTCACTCAAGGGACTTTCTCCAATCTTCAATTTTTTACCATACTTAGGTATGTATACTTTATTGATTTATAAATGTAAGTACCAGCTATTCGATATTAGATACTTATGCGCGCGGAAAGGAATTATAGCTTCAAAGGTTGACAACCTACGTGGAAAAATGCAAAAGATAATATAGGTAGACTAATATACAGAATACATAGCTCACAATAATATACTTCATATAATTAGGAAAGTTAGTTACCTCTAGTTTCATTACAGCAGAGCATTGAGCTTACACCAGTTTTCTTGCTCCATGCACGAAATGGGCGGGTATTGGAGGTATTATCAGTATTGCCTATGTAGTTGCATGTACATTCATGTGTATAATTTAATTACCTTTACAATCCTAATCATAATCTGGTGCTGATATACGATAATCCGAAAGAGAAATTGATTAAAGGGAAAACACATTCGTCACCGAGTTTCTTTGTACATCATAGTTTTGATAAACTTCTACAGCAGTCTTGAAGGGCCCGTGTGATTAAAAGAAAAGTTACCTGTGGGAAACCCCAATATCAATCTTACACATGTTCCCTTTTGTACCCATATTAATTATTATGTATTAATAGTCGTCTAGTCAGGATTTCTCGAACGGTCAAAATGACGACAAAGAAACACTTGAAACTGTTCTTTAAGATCCTGTCCATGCAACGGGGAAAATATCTGTAGGTATACATAAAAATAGTAGGGAAAACGACAAATGACTTGAAATGACTAATGTCTTTTGATAACTTTTGCGATAATTCGGAGCTCAGTACCAAGTAAAAAGATAATGGGTGACCTTAAATTACGTTCGGAGACTATCCGTTCTTTAATCGCATAGTTGTACATACATATTATACAGTAATAATAATGTACAATTCGACATGAACAGGTGCATATGTATTTTTACTTTATTAGTGGGGATAACTCAATGGGGTTGTTATCACTGTTCAAAGAACAATGATGCATTAACGTAACATTAATTAGGAGACGCTGGAGAGTACATGCCTAACCATTGACCAATACCTGATAATTTACTATATGCACTCTTTCAGCTCTTCAACAAAATATAAAGCAAGCTGAGAGATGAAGACTAAGTCACATAGCCACATTCACTCTCTTTCACCTACTCAACAACAAGAACAGAAATAAATTCGCCATTCTTCTTTGATAATAATATTCCCTACACCTTGTTTTGTTCCTTAAAGTGTTTTAGAGTAAACTCTCCGTGATTTGTGCTGCAAAATATTTTACACAGTAGGAATGAAAACGTTCCTTGTGACATTTGGCCTTCTCGCGGCCACTCTCGCCTCTTCTCATGAAATCGGTTGGTACAAACAAAATATCACTCGGGATTTTCTATTTATTTTAAAATGTTCATGTGACATAATATCTAAGGGAGAAAGAAAAACTAATTTTATGCCTATTGTGATATGACATTATTTACACAGAAAAACGTTTCGTTCCCTACTACGGCGACTACTCGAATTACTTGCAACCGGGTGGCTTTGTATCTCCAGGAAGAAATTATATGGCGAAACAGAGTTCAACTGCATATTCTGGATTTAATGGAGTAAGTCAAGAAAAAAGAAAAACAAATTTCGTCATGCTGTTTTTGTTACCATTTAAATGCTGACAATATGATAGTATATGGGACACCCTTTGAATCTTTTTTAGGTGAGTCAAGCCTCTGGTTCAGCAACAGCTGGTGGTCTATACCGCAGTAAGAAAAATTTTAAGCAAATAATTGAGCTCTACAGAATCGCATAAAAGTTTTGTTATAAGTTTAAATTGATTTACTTTATTTGTTAATGCAGGAAAAAGATCCTTCGGAGATGGATACAATAACGTTGTGGCAAATCAAAATTCACTAGCTCAGTCGGGCATGGATGGATCCAGCATAGCTTCAGGGGACGCGACAGCTAGAGGGCGACAAGGTGGCTGTTATAGCTGCGGGCAGATTGGTGGATTGGGATCAGGTTAGAATTAGTTTATGATACTATGTTTTACAACTTCTGGGAACGATAAATGAAGACGATTTATAGAATCTGTTTAGAAAAACCATGGATACCAAATTATGAATTATGAACTTATGAAATTTTAGGCGGTTACCAAGGGAGCCAAGGATACCAAGGTTACAATCAAGCTTATCAAGGCTACCAAGGCTACCAGGGATATAACCAAGGTTATCAAGGGTATGGGGGTGGTGGACAAGGTTGGAACTCGGGACTGGGAGGAGGTAGTAGCGGATTTGGAGGAAATAGTGGATTCGGAGGTAGTAGTGGATACGGAGGAGGACAAGGGCAATACAACAGCGGAGGTCAGGGATGGAACTCTGGACTTGGAGGAAGTGGACTTTTAGGGGGATTGAATTCTGGGGGAGGAGGAGGATGGAATAGCGGCTTAGGAAACTATGGCGGGAATCGTTATCCTATGTCAGGAGGCGGTTGTGGAGGAGGAGGAGGATGCTTGGGTGGAGGTCAAGACCTTTCGGGATCAGTTATCGCCAAACAAACATCCAACGCTGTCAGCGGCGCAAATGGCGTGTCAGTGGCCTCGGGCTCAGCTACTGCAACCGGGAGAAGTTAGTTCAATCACAATTATGTCACAAAATAAACAATACTATGCATATGTACTTTCATATTTAAAAAAAACGTATATGGTGTACGTCGAATGACAATGACAATTTTTGAAATAATAATAAAGGACAGTTGAATAAAATTTAAAATTAAAATTAAAAATTTTAAATAAAAGGGAAGCGTGATGTGATTGCAAGTCAAAAATCGAGTGCCATCTCAGGGATTAATGGAGTGTCTGTTGCTTCGGGGGATGCGCAAGCTGTTGGAAATGGTGGAAATCGACTTAATGAACTATTTAATCGCATCTCAGGCTTAAACCGCTACCAACAAAACCTCAGAAATAACAATGTTATTGCATCACAAACGTCAAAAGCCGTTTCTGGTGAGAAATTGTGTATAATACAATACCTTTATCATAATCGTCTACATAATGCCTTTAAATTCAAATACTATTATTTTGATATGAATGTACCCATAATAATTAGTAACATTAACAAATTTAATGTTTGTAAGTGCTATACAGTGTAATCAGTCAATTAATGGTCATTCCAACTATGTATATTTATAGGTGCTAACGGAGTATCCGTGGCTTCAGGTAGTGCATCTGCCGGTAGTGTGAGCAGTGGTGTTGTTTCACCCCAACAACAACCAGCTGGCAACGGGCTTGGACTAGGGCTAGTCCGTGGCTAGTTGTTAGTTTTAGAGCATGCAATTCGATATAATTTCTATTTATTTGTCTTTGAAATTAAATTAGGCTACCAAGTTTTTAATTCGAGCTGACGAGGAGTACAAATGTTCTTGAATATTATTGTAGATTAAAGATAAAAGAAGAAGAGGGAAAAGTAACCCGAGAGAAATTTTCAGTTTACAAAACCGGGAAATTTCCATTCATTTTCTCCAGTATTTGAATCGTAGAGCATATTTGTAAGAAAAATGTGTATGTACCTATAACTTGTACACTTTTGTAATTTTTTAGAATTCCATCAAATATTTATGTATGGGCTACTTATTAGTATTACTACTGGTATTAAACAATAAAACTAAACTGAACAAAAATGACAGTAAACTTTGTTGAGATCAAAAACTCGTCTTGTATTTTATGGCCATTTTTATTCAGAATTATAATATACGGGTGTACATAAGTATGAATGTGCACATTAGTTTTTGTTGTGCTTATTGGATCCACATCAACACCTTTTGGCGATAATTTCAGTATGAAGCTACATGGGACATGGAACATTTATCTTCGCTTTTTGATACTAATGATGATGATGATTGTCGGCTTATATATGTATGTAGTTGATGTCTCGACATCTGTTGACGGCAACGGAGATAACTATGAAGTAGTTCTAAGATTTTGCAGTAGTTTCCATTATAAAGTTTCTTATGTAGATGGGCCTTCAAATAAAAATATCATAAAAATTTGGTGAAATTTGGCAAGATCGACAAACTTCGATGAGATTTCTATAACAACTTCAAAATCTCACCAAAATTTTATGAGACTTCTATAACAACTTCAAAATCTCACCAAAATTTGATGAGATTTCTATAACAACTTCAAAATCTCACCAAAATTTGATGAGATTTCTATAACAACGTCAAACTTTGACCAAATTTGATGAGATTTCTATAGAAACATCCAAATCTCATCAAAAGTTTTATTGAAATTTTGAAAAGGACTACATCTTGTAGGCTAAACGAGTGAGGTGTCTCAAGCTATACCCTTGACATCATGTGAATAAGATGCAGTAACTACACATGACACATGACGATATTCTCCCTAGTGCTTCTTTGTTCCGACAAAAGTTATTGACACGACATTTTTTGCCATCTTAATAAGAGCACTACTTTTGTATCTGCTTCAAGTCTAAACTTTTGCAGGTAGTACTCAATAATGTTCATAGTTCATACAATACACATACAGTGTACGATATGTACATAGGTTTTACAATAGCTCTGTTATAAACATACACACCAAAGTTTAAGGCATTTCACAGGTTGTGGACATTCGAATTGAGTTGAGAGACAAAAAAGGTTATTTTTATGTCGAATCAATTTAATATTTAATAAGCATGGATGTTTATAGAAACTCCAGCTGCTGCTGAATGTTGAGTTAAGTGTCCTTCTAATTAATTGCAAGAAAGCTCATACTTTGACCCTTGTAATGTACTTCGTTTGTATGAATGTTTTTATAAATGTGTGTTTAAATATTTATGCATAATATACAGTATTTTATTGGAGAACAAATTAACGCTTAAATGTATTTCTTCAAACTGTCGTCTCATACTTTGTCTGTGATCGATTTGAAAAACTTACATACACATACCTAACTGCTGTATACTGTATATATATTGAGCATTGAGGTTCATCCAGTATGCACCGAGTCTCATTCTCATGTCTTGTAGTGCGTAACGGAATAACTAATAAATAGTACTAATAATAATGTAATAGACATGATAAGATAAAGTTGCTTGGAAGATGGAAAGTTCCTAAAGAATTAGGACATACATAATAAGGACATAGGTTTAAACCTCTTAATTGTCTATTTACCCTCACCATATATTATTATTATACTGTATATATACTGAACAACATGAAGGATTTTGATAACCTTGACATCTCCACCTTTGCTGATTGGAATTGGTTGTTTGCATCTTACGTTAAATGTGCATACATGATGTGTGTGTAGCTAAATATATTACTCATGTGTATCATGTACCAGTCACCAATAATTAACTAATGGTATAATAGACTAAATTTATTATTTAAAAAAAATATGCATCGGCACATGGACATTGGACAGGCTACCAGTGGTAACAGACTAAATTGATTCTACATTCTACACACACGAAAAAGGTTCAAGTTCTTACGTTTACATTTCTTTTTTTTCTAAAATTTTAACCAATATCGAATATAATCATAAAGAACTACAAAGCTTTTATTTTGGCTGGGTATTTTAGCACTAAAAATAATTGAATTGAATCCAGCATTTAGTAGTTTTTGCTTTCTTTCTAACTCACTCTTTCACCCCTCCCTCACACTGTTCCAAAGGTTTATGACATTGACCATGCATCATCAGGAATTTATATTCATTTATTTACTGAGTTAGCCTCAACCTAGATTTTAATGGACGGCACCAATTTAATGTACTTTAAAATTAAAATCCTAATGTACTGATTATTTTTAGCATGGCAAAATTTTACTGTGTCAGACGAACAAAACTGTTTAGCGTATGCATACAAAACATGTAATGGACTCGAGAACCTTGTAGGTTTACATGTTTGAGCGCGACAAAAGTCTCAAAAAAAGTAAAAAAATTAAAGCTGTCAATCAGCTAACTATTTCAACCAATTAAACACATCTTATAGTTTCTAGTTTCTTTCCTGTCCTAGAAATTTAGAGTTTAATAGTGCACATAATGTATGTATAGATACGAGTTAGTGGGTCATCCTGGTCAACAAGCGTAAGTGAATGAGGGTTTATAATTTTATAATACTTAGGCTCTATACATATCGAAATATTGACGTATGCAGTATGCAGTATTGGACAACTATTTTTTTATATTTATTATGGTGTCCGAGTGTCAGACATAGTATGTAATGTTTAATTATCAATAATATATGTTATCAGTATACATACATATTACATATACTCGTATTAACTTGATATTGTATTCATTATCATTAGTACTTAATTGGATTAGTTTATGTAAGTTTATGTCGTACAGTTCATTCGTTGTTTCAGCAAAAGTGTCTTATTTCCTTTACTCAAATAGGACAAATCACTGAACTATTGACGCCCATAAAATATACACAATAAAATTGAAATCCGATCGTCTTCGTCATCATCATCGTCAACTATCACTTACCAAGTTTGTTTCGCTTCGAATTCATGGCTTGGACAAAAGGTAAGAAAAGACTACAAAACTTTAACAAATTAATATCTCTTAAACAAGTTGACACCACATTTTACATTCTCCAATAATTTTACTATTATTTCGTACCGTACCATTGTACCGTGACTCATTTTTGGAGTGTTATATCCCGCATATTATTTTATAGTTAAAATATAGGTACTTGTTAATAAAGCAATATAATACCAGTGAATTATATAGTTGACAGTTGACAATATAAACTATCGGTTGAGATAATCTCGTCTTGTGCATTAAAAATTAAAAGTGAACGTGAGTAAACACTAAAATATGAGTTAAGTGTGGGTTTTTAGGTTATCAATAATAAAACTATCTTATTTATACAGAAATAATGTGTAAGTTGATAACAATTGAAAAATGCATAATGTGTACAAAAACTATGCATTTCAATATATTATTGTTATATTTATCTCGGAGTATCTGGGATTTGACCTGTGATGTGATTACGTATATATATATATAGGAAGAAGGAAAAAGAAGAAAAAAGCAGAAAAACTAGGAACAAAGTCATATAGCTGATACCTATAATAATATAATATTAAAGCAGAAGTTAGGTACACAGTGAATAGTAAAGCTCCAAAACTATACTTTGAACAACTTTCTTATAGATATAATACTATTTTATCATAAATTGAAGTCCCGTCTTTAGTTGAATATGCATGTGTATTAAAACAAGGTTTTTCCCTTTTCTCATTTCTATATAATATCAGGTCAATATTCTTGCATCTTATACAGTGTTTATTTTGTAGTACTTAAGTATAGGATTAACGAACAACAACAAATAGCTAACCAAAAAGTAACTCTATACTATAGTAGTATAAGTGTATAATGTATAAGCTGTATTTACTTAGATGACTGTAAAATGCTATCCTACAAACATGAGAACTAATATTGTGATTGAACGTGTCAGATTAATAATAGTAAATTAAGTTAAGTTCAAATCATGCAGTGATTTACAAAAATCACATGTAATATTTTTTCGTGCAGACTAAGTACACATTTGCAGTTGTTATGTATCTGATACTTATATATACTATAATATACTACATATTTATGTTTTTATATTAAAAGTACATTTATTTTATATTTATACTTACCCCGAAATTAAATAGTATGTGCAATGTGTATTCAGTAGTACATGTAAGTATACGAATGAGAGTTGAAAAGATTCCCTTTTTCTTATCTAATCTTTTAATTCAACATTGATAACCAACAAAACAACTACGCCTTCTTATATGTGCTTCTTTAGCAATTTCTTCATCTTTCTTATGATATTATTATTATGATGGTGAATTTATAATGTCTAGCAAAGACCTTAAAACTTTGACTTCTTTTCTTGTTCCCTTTTAAACCACATCGTTGTCACTATAGTCTATAGTCTCATGTGTAACTTAATAATCCAGTTATCGTTTCTAATTTTCCTGTTATTCTATCGTTTAAGACTCGTATTTATTTCGTCAAAATTTCATTGCATTGTGTTTTCCCTTTCCTTGGTGCAGGTTGAGACACGGTGTATGTGACTGGAACGTAAGACTGAGAACTACCGGAATACTGACTACTCACTATAAGATATATATTCATAATAAGAAATATTTGAAGATAGCACCGCATTGAACTATACGTACCATGCCTGTGCTGTTCGGAAAGTTCACGTGCACATTTCAACTTCAATACTTAAGAAACTGAGAAATATAGACTTTATTATCTTCTGACTCCATGACTTTACTGTTTTACCTTTCATCGACGGAAGAACATGACCGAATCAGAAAGCTTACTAGCAAGCCAGCAGAAGAGGTAAATTTTCTAGTACATACTAAACTTGATTTTATTTTGCCACGGTCAAGATTTTCATTTCCAATAAAATACATTTTTTTGTTCTGTCGTAGGCGGCCGTATCATTATTCGAATCCCATTGATAATGTGAGTATAAACGCAAGTGATCAGAGTGAAGATTTTTGGTCAGAGAGAGCTAATTACTCCCGGTAAGGAGCACTCTTTACAAATTATAATATATGGTGAAGTGATTATTTGTGGTTAGTTTATACTATTGTAGTTAAAAATAAATGTATTTTTTCTTATCATAAATGTCATCTGTTATTATTCCGATGTTTTAATCACATTTTCAATGTTTTCTTATAGATACTTGTATTATAATCGTCTGAGACGAGATACAGATCCAAATGACGACGATGGATTTCTTCTCCTACCTCCTCATGTTATTCCTAGTGAATTCTTCTATCCCCAATTTATGCATTCTGCTGATGGAAAGCAGAGCTCGTTGGTCACCATTTTTGCACTTTGGAACACCATGATGGGGACATCACTGCTAAGCATGCCATGGAGTTTGAGTAAATCTGGAATAGTTCCTGGAATTCTGTTATTATGTGCCTTAGCAGCTGTGTCATTTTATACAGCTTTCCGGATTTTACAAGTTTTCGAAGCTCACCGTAAGTTGTGTATTATTTACGTACGTATTCTCTATCCTGTCACTTATTACACTATTATGCACACTAGACCTCTTCAGATTGTGTACCGTGATGAAAATTTATGCAGCCACCCCGTCATATCGTTCCTTTTGGATCCCTGCAGTCACGCAACAAATTCGGTCCAAAAGGAACAATATTTCGGGGTGGCTGCATAAATTTTCATCAAGGTGCACAGTGCACAATCTGCAGAGGTCTAATGCACACATTCGGTTCTTTGTTTTAAACCTTTTAGAAGTAATGCATGTCTTTTTCTTCTTTTGTTCCCTCTTTTCTTCTGTAGAGAGCTCAGCAATCAGTGATTTTGCTGTTCTTTGTAAGCGGTTATTAGGGAGATGGGCGCAAATTGCCGCAGTTTTGTTCAGTGCCCTTACTTTATTGGGTGCTTCTATAGTGTACTGGGTACTTATGAGTAATTTTCTGTATCATACAGTTGACTACATTCATACAGCTACGATGCTCAACGACACGACGTATAACTCATCAATGCTAGACGGTAAATAAATATCAACTTTTGAGTGGAATAATACATACTTACATACATGTTTTGTGTTATCGGTCAAACAGCGTTATTTCTTTTAATGAAAAACACCGCATGTAAATAATGAATTGACTATTTCTTTCAGTATTTTGTCCGTCCAACGATAGCTCAAATGAACCAGAAGAAGGCGATACATTTCACAAGTATTGGAATTTGTATGATACTGTGCCATTGTTTCTCATTGGCGTTTTGGTGAGAGCTATGTACCTTTAAATCGGTGTGACAAATAATCACAATGCGACTAATGGCAAACGAAAAACGATCCAATGTTAAATTTAACTTTATTTGATATTTCAGGGCCCCTTAGCTTCGATTCGTTCTCCCTCATTTTTCACCAAATTCAATTCACTTGGCACATTATCCGTAATGTATTTACTGGTTTTTGTCATTGTCAAGTGGACAAAGTATGGTATTAATGTAAATTGGAGTGATACAACTAGTCCGTCTTATGTGCCTTTGTACAATTCTGGATTTCCTGCTCTAGGTATATATACTTTTTATCTTTCATTTCCAATCAAATTGCCTACATTGAATTTATGGATGTAAAGAGGAAACTTGAAATTTATATGTTATTTTCTTTGATAGCCGGAATGTTGTCTATGGCCTATTTTATTCAGTAAGCATGTTCTTATCGTATGGATTTGTTGTTTTTAATTTTGTTACCACATATAACTATAACTAACGTACTTTATGTAGTAAAATGACAAAGTCGTATATATACTTGATTATTCCTTTACTTTCAGTAATTGCATCGTAACTATCATGCGAAACAATCGAGTACCAGCGAACAATGTAAGTTACTGTTGTTACTCTAGCCTTCAAGAATAATTATTATGTACCCTTGCCTGAGTATAAAGCTAAAGATCTGCTACATTTTTGAGTTGAATAATCCATTATTTTCGTATCTGATTGATTCGTTTATTTCCAGAGTCGAGATTTGGGAGTCGCCTACCTTTTTGTGGCATTAACGTAAGTTTAGTTACATTTAATTTATAACTTATAATAACCATTCTATACAACCTGCTAATTTTTATGTACCATTTTTACACTAAACAACTTTCTCCATCGTTAACTCTTTGACTTTATACTATTGTTGCAGATATTGTATCATAGGAGGAATTTTTTACTTCATCTTTCCCCTCGACAAAACGTGCATTTCGGATAACTTTTTGAACAATTTTTTAAATCAAGACTCATGGGCCTTTACTGCCAGAATATTTTTGTTCTTTCAAATGATCACGGTGTTCCCACTCATCGTGTACATATTACGTGTCCAAGTTTTCTTCGCAATAACTAAAAAGGAGCCTAATGTTAGTCAAACCTTACTGGGCAATTTGATTATCATTAGTGTGTGCGTACTGTTTGCCATGAAAATGCCAAATATCGGAACAATTATTAGATACACGGGAGCTGTTTGTGGCTTCTTTTATTTATTTTTCTTAATGTTTTT